>APFE031718024.1:54491-113854 GCA_000404065.3 Pinus taeda | reverse complement strand
AGCAAAAATGATGAACACTAGCTATGGCACAAAAGATTGGGGCATCTAAGCTTCCCTCAGATAAGGAAAGCATGCAAACTCTAGGTTGTACATGATCTTCCTGACATCAGAATTCCATAAAATACAATATGCAAATCATGTCAATTTGGTAAGCAAACCAGAACACATTCCCTTGAGAAGGAAGGATCAGCTAGTAAGCCACTTGAACTTGTCCATACTGATTTATGTGGTCCATCAAGGAAAAAGTCACCTCATGGAGAAGAATACTTTATATTTTTCATTGACGACTTTTCCAAAATGTGTTGGATAGTACTTATAAAGCATAAAGATGAAGCATTTGAAAATTTCAAAACATTCAAAGCTTTGGTTGAAAATGAATCAGATCACAAAATCAAATGCCTCAGATCTGATCGAGGAGGATAATTTACCTCGAATAAATTCTTTGACTTCTGTGAAGAACATGGAATAAGAAGGGAATTCTCTACCACAAGGACTCCTCAAAAAAATGGAGTGGTAGAAAGGATGAACATAACTGTTCAACAAATGGCTCGTGCTATGCTATATGAGTCTAGAACTCCTGCAACCTTCTGGGGTGAAGCTGCATTTTCTGCCATCACTATTCTAAACAAAACGAATGTTCAGGTAAACAACACTCAAACTCCCCATGAACTTTTGTATGGTAAGAATCCTACTGTAAAATACTTCAAAGTTTTTGGAAGCAAATTTTACATCGAAAGGACTGATGAAAAACTTGGCATGTTTGAACCTAGAGTAGATGAAGGCATTCTCCTTGGTTACTCTTCCTGGAGTAAAGGATACAAGTGTTATAATAGAATACTTGGGAAAATTGTTGAAATTATTGATGTTGTGGTTGATGAAGCAGGCGAAAATCCAATGCAGGTAAAACCTGAAGAGTGGGAAGAGGATGAGGATTATTAGACTAATGTTGAATAAGAAGAAACCAATGAAGCACCAGAAGAGCAGATAACGACAGAAGAAAAGACTTCATCCATATATATTTATAAAAATCATCCAGAGACTCAAATTTTGGGATAGAAAGAGGTAGGTGTGCAGACAAGAAGAACTATTATAGAAGCTTCAAGCTATCTAGCATTGCTTTCCTCCATCGAACTGCAAAATGTATATGAATCATGCAAAGATGAATGTTGGGTCAAGGCTATGAATGAAGAGCTTGAGCAAATTGAAAAGAATAATACTTGGGAATTAGTTCCTAGACCTCATGATAAGAATGTCATAGGAACCAAATGGATATTTGAAAACAAGCTGAATGAAAATGGAGAAGTTATTAGAAACAAGGCCTGACTTGTTTGTAAAGGGTATGCTCAACAAGAAGTTATATACTTTGAAGAAACTTTTTCACCTGTTGCTATAATTGAAGCCATAAGAATGTTCCTTTCTCTTTCTAGCTTTCAGAAGTTCAAAGTATATCAAATGGATGTGAAATCTGCCTTTCTTAATGGAGAGCTAGAAGAAGAAGTATATATTGAGCAACCAGAGGGATTCATCCTTTGAAATGATCCAAAACTTGTATGCAGACTCATAAAGGCTCTCTATGGTCTAAAACAAGCTCTAAGGGACTGGTATTATTGTCTTGACAAATATCTTCATCAACAAGGTTTTTCAAAAGGATCAGCTGATAGCAATCTATATATAAAAATTGACAATGATAAATTTCTAATACTTGTTGTGTATGTTGATGATATCATTTTTGGTAGCAATGAAGAAGCCATGAGTCAAAAAATTTCTTTGGTAATGAAGAAAGATTTTGAAATGTCCCTGCTTGGTGAACTCACATATTTTCTTGTTTTACAAGTTCAACAAAATAAAGATGGTATTTCTCTATTACAAACCAAGTACCTCAAGTAGATCTTGAAGAAATATGGCATGGAAGATTCTGAACCAATATGTACCCCTATGGTAACAGGATGCAGCCTGAGTGCAAATGATGAACCAGTAGAAGTACATCAACCAACCTACAGATCCATGATTGGTAGTTTGCTCTATCTACTAGGTACCTGACCAGACATCATGCATGTAGTGGGAATACTTGGAATATTCCAAGCAAATCCAAAGGAAGCACACCTTCAGGCAGTCAAAAGGACTTTCAAATACCTTCAAGGAACACAAAACTTTGGTTTATGGTATCCTAGAGATACATATCTTACACTTCATGCATATAGAGATGCAGATTGGGCGGGAAGCGTGGATGACAAAAAAAGCACTAGTGATGGTGCATTCTTTATGGGTTCTAGATTAGTGTCTTGGTTCAGTGAGAAATAAAGTTCAATCGCATTATCTACAGTTGAAGTGGAATATGTGGTTGTTGCATCTTGCTGCACACAACTCCTTTGGATGATGCAAACATTGCAAGACATTCAAATCACATGTACTCCACATGTCTCCATTCGATGTGATAATACAAGTGCAATGAGTATTTCAAAGAATCCAACCATGCATTCCAAGACCAAGCACATTCCTATCAAATATCATTTTCTCCAGGAACAAGTGCTTGAACTAAAGGTCAAATTGGAGTGAGTTCCCTCTATGGAACAGGTTGCTGATATATTCACCAAACCATTGCCCAAAGAAACATTTGAATACCTCAGACAAAAGCTGGGAGTAGTTGATGCATCATCCTGCTATTGAAACCTATTTGTTCCAGAGAATAGTGGTTGTATGTGAATTTCATAAAGCATATCCGCGTACATACGCCGGTTGTTGTAGATATAGTTATGTATATGTTGGTTTGAAGAATATCAGTGGGCCAGACTCAAGATGAAAAGGGTCTGATATGGGTCTGACAGTGATCATCTAGCACAGGTTGAGGAGGAGCATATACTTCTAATAATACATTATTGGCATTATCTTAGAAGATTTTGGTACAAATTTCACAATTGTTTTTGGTTCAGATGGAACAGGTGCAGAGGGAGATCATGGTTGCTGTTCTGGATAGTGATTGACAGATGTTGCTAATGATAGTTGTTGACGACTATTAGAGTCTTGTTTTCGATATTATGTCTCTATATCATGTATATCTTTTATTATCAAGGTCATGTAACTACCTAGTTTGTTTCCCCACTATGCCCGAGATGGATGATGTAATGTTCTTGTTTTACCATATATAAACTATTGGTGTATCCCCACTTGGTTGGGAGATGGATATATGTATGAGTCTTTGGTGATAGGAAGGTCATTTATGATGTATAGAGTGATGTTCTTCTTGTATAACATCTTTTCGTAGACCTTGCTTACAGTCAGGGGGAGCATGAACAATACACTTCAGCATATCAGAAAAGTTCAACATGTACACAGGGGGAGCATAACCCTTTGCCCTTGATGACAAAGGGGGAGAGTGACTTGGGGTTGCCATCAAGTCCAAAGGGGGAGATTGTTGGCATTATGACATAGGTTTGGAACTATGACATAGGTTTTTTCCTTGATGGCAACTCACTCAGATGACAGATCACAATTTAGGTTCACAAAATGAAAGAAAAAGAAGTATACGTAAGTTCCCCTTGACCAAACCACATATACACATGGTCTTGTAGAACAAAATGCGCGTATGGGTATACATGCACTTTCATGCAAGGAAAAGCGCTTACATGTCAGAAAACTTGGTTTTGGTCCTTGGTAATGATCCATGGTATTTTGACCCATGGTATCGATCCAAGTTATGTTGACCTTTGTGTTGACCCCAGGTATTTGGTCCTAGGTATTGTTTATAAGTGGTTTTGGACCATGGTATTGAGTAAGGCCTAAGACTATTAAAGGAGAAGGAGATCATTAGGCAAAGGCACTCAAGTATTGAATATTTTATGAAGAGAAAGATCTAGAATACTGGTCATTGGGTTAAGGTGCGTAGTTGGATCTTAATCAAGGAGGAACTTGAGCACTTGAAGAAGGATAAGTTCTATTGATGGGTCAAGATCTTTAGGCTTGAAGAGAAGTATCTTTGTGTGGTTTTGATCCTTTATAATTGGCGCATGTCATAATCTGTAATATGATGATCTGGGTATAACTGATGTCTGAGTAGTTGTAAAGGTTAAATCATCTTTTACAGATCTGTATGTAGGTTTAGTATAGCAAAGGCACGTATACACACTGGTTCGGCATTTCAAAATAACATATACACAGGTTTGCCTTCAGATAACAACGTATGAATGTAAGTTTGACACATTGAAGTAGCGTATGTCTCATGAAATATGTTTTAGATACTTTTGTTTGCTGTTGCAGTGTTCTAGGTTCTGCATTGGGTTCTGGTTACTGTTACTGTGTTTTGGTTACAACATTTAGAAAAGTGATTCTTTGATTCAGTTTTGGTTGGTGCAAAGGAGATTGATTGATGCAAATATATTTGATGTTTGATTAATTTTATTGATGGATCTAGTTTGAAAATTTATGAAACATGGTCCCTGGAAGAAAAGAGAATGCTATAGCCTTCTGTAGGTCAGCACCTACATACTAGTACATCATCTAGTACAAGAGCTAAGGGGGCTATAGCTTCCTTCCAGGAGAAGTTGGAGAATGAGAGAAGGTTGTAGCCCTTTGTAGGTAGAAGCCTGCGTACTGGTATAAGACTGCACCAATACAGAAATATTGTAAAAAGAAGTTTCTTATTAAAAGAAGATAGAGACAAATTGCCGCAAGTTGTTTTCACCCACATTGGGTTTCCACCTTATATCTTGTGTTCTTGTGTGTGATTGTTTTCTCTGTTTTTATTGTACCTGGTTACTGTTATATGGTTCTAATACACAGATTAAAGATCAACATCCGATGAATTAACTAAATTATAAGTCTGCAAGATAAACGCTAGTTTTCTTAACAACAGTTGTGTATATACATAAGTTTCATTAACTAAAGTAGCGTATACAAATCTGATTATGAAAAGAAATATTATTGACTTGCTAATACTAATTCACCCCCCTCTCAGTATTATTTCCAACAATCTTCTGCCTTCGTCTTCTTATTTGGGTTATACTTTGATAACAACATTTACGAATGCCTAGGAACCATATGGAGAATGTTTAGAAGAGTAAGAGGCTCCTGGGCCATCTAATCCCAATATTGGTTAGCCATGTTCTCGCATCTATGTTCCTCATCCTTATCAGATACTGAGGAATATTCTCCTTCACCCTCTAGGTTTTCAAAGATGTTGTCATAAAGAACAATGTCATCCACGTACCTGTCTTTAAGAGGTGGAATATTATCTTGACGTACTATATCTTCAATGGATTTGTCCAAATCTTCAAGGGTGGAAAAGACCAAATCTTCCACCATATAAGCTAGTATATTGTTATTGGTTATTTCTTTATTCTCCGGAAAATGTTGGAGATTCTACACTCGAGGGATTAATATGATAGCCTTTTCATACCAATGGGTTATAGTTTGAATCTCCTCGGTCTCTCATAGGTAACCTTGCAGGTCAATTTTGGGTAAGACTAAGAAGATCCCCATATTTCAAGGATTAGGGTTAGAATGGTGCTTGGAATGTTGCTACCTTGTCAAAAAGATGAATAATTTGGATGCATGTTGTTATCATCCATAAAAATATGGTGGTCCTCCTTCTAGGATGAGAATGTTGAAAGTGCTAGATACTGCTAACATACAGGGGATCTTCCTGATATAATGTCCCAAATAGACCTCACACTGTTTGATGTAGGAACCCCGTGGAGAATACAGAATGACTATCATGCACTTAAAGATATTCCTTGGCTTTAAATGTGGACATGAGAGAGAAGCATAAATTTCCTTTTGAATGAGAAAGTTAGTGTGTCTTGTGAATGCTCAATTGCATATATATGATGGTTCTCTTTCCACGATGGGAGAAAATAAAATGAGCCTCTTGAAGAGAAGTAATAGTAATACCCTAATGGATACACATGTAAATGAGAAAGACTTATTTAACATCAAGAAAAATAGTTCACAAGGATGCGATGATCATTATAAAATTACAACACATTTCCAACAAGAAGCACTAAAGTCACTGAAATAGTTAACTTATCCCTGTATAGATGAAAGAAAACATGAACCATAAACATTCAAAGAATAGTCTTATAAATATCCATAATCCATGTGTGAAAATTTACTAGCCTAGAAGGTTTCAATATTAAGCAAAAGTGCCAAGATACATAAATACGATGAACATAACTAGCTCCAATAGTGGAGTGTTAAAGGCGCTACTTCTCCCCAAAACTACTAATTTTGTCTCTCTAATGTAGTGTTGGAGAAGCCAGGTTAAAATTCCTTTACATGACAAATGAGGATCTATTTATAACATAGATAATGACCTTTCACATCCTCTTGACTCTTGACTTTCCAACTTGTAGTGACCTTTGGACATCTACAACCTTTGGGACACTAATTGAATTTTTTAATTACATATGAATTTTGGTATTACATGTCCATTGGACTTCCATGACTTTTTAGTTCATACATGACTCTTGGAATTCAACTTATTTTCCTTTACAATGATTACAATAATACATGGTGACTTCCACATCATCGTGTGATGAGAACATGACCTGTCACTATCATTGATGAGTAGGACTAGTGGTGACTAATGATATGGACTTTCTCTAGTGGTGACATGCCTATCACTTGTATCTTCATTCTTCAAGTAGCTTCGATCATGGATGTCTCTACACTCCAAAGGTCTTTGATCGAATGGATACTTTGAGAGTTTTTATCATTAATATTCAAGTGTGTTATTTGTTCTTCCCATCCTTCCTTTGTTTCTCTTTGTTTGATCTTATTCATGTGTGTTTTCCACAACGTTTTTGGAATAACTATATCTGCACTCACCCATGACAAGAAAATATTAGCCTAATAATCTAATATTTTACCGTGTTTTATGCATATTTTCTATTCCTACCTTTTCAATGTGCTTAAAATGGGTTAAAGGGATTTATGGCACATGGGCACACTTTCAATGGTTAAACGTCTAAAGAGGAAATTCTTCAGGGCTTTGACATGTGTTCATGCATGTAAGACAGGGAGGTAGTCAAGGCTAGGTGCATGGTGTGTGTCCGAAGGATAAACGGGAAGTCTTTGAGATTCCCCAATGTGTTGTGTGGTCAAGGGAGATATGGATGGCACAGGGAACACTCCTGAAGGCTTCAGGCCTTTGAGGTGTGCTCATGCACTCAGGAGGCCCAAGAGGACACATGGAACAAGTTTGAAGGCTAAAGGAAATAGCTCCATGCCTTTGGAGTTTGATCATGTGCGCAATGATGGGTCTGGAGCATGATTGTTCAGAGGTCTTTGTTTCAGGTGGATGTATACCCCAAGAAGTTTGTACACCCCTCCATGTGGGGGGGTGTCGAGGGGACTTGTGCCCCGTGCAGAGTTTCGGGGGGGCCAATCCCCCTTGGCTGGGGGATCCTGGGGCTAGTGGTCCCCCCGGTGGGGGCTCAGGAGCAGCACCCCCGAAGCTAAAAACAGATGTAAAATTGCTTTGTAAAATATAGTAATTTCTAGTCAATCTGGGCCATTCATCAGGCAGATGATTTGACAATAGAACTTATGTTTAGTTTACGGTTTTTTACCCTAGAAGGCAACCCCTCTCTTTTTATGAGGGCATTGTATTTGAGGTTGTGTAATAGATGTGTATTCTCCGAGTGAGAAACAGAGAGGTGAGACTGTGAGAGAAAACAAAGGATATTACTATGGATCTACTGTAGGTTGTGTCTCTTCATTTTGTTGGATAATATAATGGAAGGACTGGCTGTTCATGGTGGACGTAGCCTAAACTAGGTGAACCATGTATATCTCTGTCTCTCTTGTTTTATGTGTTTTCTCTGTTTATATTTCTGCAATATTTTATGCGTTCCATTGCTCCATAATATATAATTTTCTAACAATTGGTATCAAAGCCGAAGGTCTATTTGGCTAATAAACTTGCAGGAAAGAAGGGTTCCTCGTTCGAGTGAGAGCAATGGCGGAAGATGGTAGGTTTAGGGTTGACAAATTTAACGGCCAAAACTTCTCGCTGTGGAAGATGAAAATGGAAGATTATCTGTATCAGAAGGATCTATACCTACCATTGGGCAGAAAAACAAATATGTCAATGCATATGAGAGATGAAGAATGGAACCTCCTCGATAGAAAGGAACTCAGAATAGTAAAGTTGTGCCTCGCAACGTTGGTCGCCTTCAACATTTCGAAGGAAAAAATGGCAGAGGGTTTGATTAAGGCATTGGAGAAATTATATGAAAAACCCTCGGCCTCAAACAAGGTATTTCTTATGAAACGATTATTTAATATGAAGATGTCAGAAGGTGGATCTGTTGAAGACCATTTAAATGATTTTAATACTGTTACAAGTTAGCTATGTTCTATAGGGGTAAGCTTTGATGATGAAGTTAGAGCTCTGTTATTCTTGTGTTCATTTCCAGAAAGTTGGAATTGTTTAGTAATGGCCATTAGTAACTCTATTTCTGGATCTAGTACTTTAAAGTTTGATGATGTTGTTGGTGCTATCCTTAGCAAGGAAATGCAACGGGAAAGCTCCAGTGAGTGCAGAGTCTAGGGGAAGAAAATGGAAAGAGGAAAGAGCTCAGGATATTGCAGTAAATCAAGGAAAGGCAAATCCAAGTCCAGATCGGGGATAGTATGCTGGAAATGCGGAAAGAAAGGACACCTAAAGAAAGACTATAGATCTCGAAAGGGAAAAGAAGCAGATGCATAGCAAGAAAACAATCATGAAGCAAATGTGACAGGTGAGGTGTTACAAGATGCTTTGATTCTTTCTTTCGAAAATATTACTAATTCCTGGGTGGTAGATTCAAGGGCCTCATTCCATGCCACACCTGATAGGAAATACTTTCATGACTATGTTCAAGGATATTTTGGACAAGTTCGTTTGGGTGATGATAAACCCTGTAAAATTGTTGGAATGGGTAAGGTTCTTGTAAAACAGTAGAATGGAAACCAATTGCTACTAAAGGAGGTAAGGCATGTTCCAGATCTAAAGAAAAGTTTGATTTCAATAGGGCAGTTAGGCAGTGAAGGTTGTGTGACAACTTTCACAGATAAAGCTTGGAAGGTCACCAAAGGAGCCCTAGTAATAGCAAAAGGTGAAAAGGTTGGTACATTGTATTTATACAATGGCATTTCTAACTCTGTTAATGCTTTAACTTCCAAAGGAGCAGATGCAGCATTATGGCATCATAGGCTCTAACACATGAGTGAAAAGGGGATGAAGATTCTTCACTCAAGGAATTTGTTGTCGGGTTTCAAGATTGTTGATTTCGACTTCTGTGGGAATTTCATTTATGGAAAATAGAAGAGAGTCAGATTTCTTAGAGTTGGGAAAGAAAAGCAGAGTGAAAAATTAGAGCTTGTGCATACAGATGTATGGGGACCTGCTCAGGTATCATCTCTCAGTGGCTCTCATTATTATGTTACTTTTATTGATGATGCAACTAGAAAAAGTTGGATTTATTATATTAAGAATAAATCTTATGTATTTGATACTTTCAAGAAATGGAAAGATTTGGTTGAGATTGAGACAGGAAAGAAATTGAAGTGTCTCAGATCAGACAATGGAGGTGAATATTGCAGCAAAGAGTTTGATAGGTCTTGTTTAGAGCATGGAATTCGCAGAGAGAAGATAGTTCTAAGAACACCACAAGAAAATGGTGTGTCAGATAGGATGAAAAGAGCAATCAAGGAGCGTGCAAGGTGCATGAGATTGCATGTAGGATTGCCTTTACAATTTTGGGCAGATGTTGTAGATACTGTTGTTTATCTATTAAATAGAGGGCCTTCAAGTTCCTTGGATGGTGGTGTTCTAGAGGAAGCATGGATGGGTAAAAAGGTAAACTAATCATTTTTAAAGCCTTTTGGTTGTGAGGCCTTTATCCATATTGATAAAGAAAATAGAACAAAGCTTGAGGCATAGTCAAAGAAATGTACCTTTATTGGATATGGTGTTAATGATTTTGGTTATTGTTATATGATTAGGAAAATCACAAAATTATTAGGAGCAAAGATGTAATATTCAATGAAAAGGTCTTGTATAAGAATCAGTTGCCTGAAAAGAAACAAGAAAAAGAAAACAAGGAATATGCAGTTGTTGATGAAATCACTGAAAACGTAAAGGCGCCTAAAAATAATAATAATCAACAACCACAACAATAACAACCACCACAACAGCAACAGGCACCCTAAACACCTGAAAGTGGTGTTAGAAGATCTACCAAGATAAGTAGACCCCCTGAACGATACTCTCCTTCATTATATTATTTATTGTTGACTAATTATGGTGAACCTGAATGCTATGAAGAAGCAATGCAGGTTGAAAGCAGGAAGAAGTGGGAGGTAGCCATGGAAGAAGAGATGGACTCCTTAATGCATAACCAGACTTGGGACTTATTCAGGTTGCCTGTAGGAAAAACTACATTGAAGAATAAATGGGTTTATAGGCTGAAGGAAGAAGATGGAGGAAAACAAAGGTACACAGCTAGACTTGTGGTGAAGGGGTTTGCACAGAAGAAAGGTATTGATTTTGGTGAAATATTTTCTCCTGTTGTTAAAATGACTTCAATCAGAACTATTTTAAGTCTAGTAGTAGTTGAAGATTTGTATCTTGAGTAGTTAGATGTAAACATAGACTTTCTCCATGCGGATTTGGAGGAAGAGATATATATGCAGCAGCCATAAGGATATGAGGTAAAAGGGAAGGAGAAACTAGTGTGGAGGTTGAAGAATAGCTTGTATTGCTTAAAACAGGCTCCAAGGTAGTGGTATCTAAAATTTGACAAGTTTATGTTTGAACAAGGTTATACTAGATGTCACTCTGATCATTGTGTTTATCTGAAAAAGAAAAAGGATGTCAGCTATATTATATTGTTATTGTATGTAGATGACATGCTTGTTGCAGGTTCTAACATGCAGGAAATAAATGTGCTCAAAAGAAAATTGGCAAATTCATTTGCAATGAAGGATTTGGGAGCTGCAAAACAAATCCTTGGTATGAGAATAACTAGAGATAGGAAAAATCGTAAATTAACATTGTCTCAAAATGACTACATGCAAAATGTGTTGAAAACATTTAGTATGCAAAATGCAAAACCAGTTAGTACACCTTTTACTAGCCATTTCAAACTTAGTAATGAAATGTGCCCAAAGACCCAAGAAGACATGGATTATATGTCTAAAGTTCCATATGCATCAGCAGTTGGAAGCTTAATGTATGCAATGGTCTGCACAAGGCCTGATATTACACATGCAGTGGGAGTTGTAAGCAGGTACATGAACAATCCAAGAAAGGAACATTAGATGGCAGTGAAATGAATTCTCAGATATTTGAAAGGTGCCACAAATCAAGCATTATGCATTGATGGTTCAAACATTTCTCTACAGGGATATGTTGATGCAGATATGGTAGGTGATAGAGATAACAGGAGGAGCACTACAGGATATGTATTTACTGTATGTGGAACAATTGTCAGTTGGGTTTCAAAAATCCAAAGTTTTGTTGCACTTTCGATAACAGAAGTAGAGTATGTTGCTTCTACAGAGGCCAGTAAAGAAATGATTTGGTTACAAAGGTTTATGGGTGAATTGGGTAAGGAGCATGATATGGGCACGTTATACAGTGATAGCAAAAGTGCCATTCATCTTGCAAAGAACTCAGCATTTCATTCTAGGACTAAACACATACAGCTCAAGTACCATTTCATATGATCAGTGTTGGAAGATGGAGAGTTGAAGCTGTAAAAGATACACACTAGCCAAAATCCTGCAGATATGCTAACAAAAGTTGTAACTAGGGAGAAACTGAGTTTCAATTAGTCTTCAAGGATGATAATGAAGATGAGAAACAACCAGGTCCAAAGAGGAGTCATTGTCCAACAAATGAAGCAGTGATGGAGTTGCTACAATCATTCTCCAAGTGGGAGATTGTTGGGTGTGGAGCATGATTGTTCAAAGGTCTTTGTTTCAGCTGGATGTATACCACAGGAAGTTTGTATACCCTTCCACGCAGAGGGGTGCAGAGGGGGGGACTTTTTCCCCCCGCAGTGGTCCGGGGAAGTTGATCCCCCTCGGTTAGGGGGTCCGGGGGCTAGCGGTCCCTCAGTAGGGGCTTTGGGGTAGTGCCCTTGAAGCAAAAAATAGATGTAAAATTGCCTTGTAAAATATAGTAATTTCTAGTCAATCTGGGTCGTTCATTAGGCAGATGATCTGACAATAGAACTTATGTTTAGTTTAGGGTTTTTTGCACTAGAAGGCAATCCCTCTCTTTGTATGAGGGCATTTTATTTGAGGCTGTGTAATAGATGTGTATTCTCCAAACGAGAAACAGAGAGGTGAGACTGTGAGAGAAAACAAAGGATATTACAACGGATCTACTATAGGTTGTGACTCTTCATTTTACTAGATAATGTATAGGAAGGATTGGCTGTTCGGGGTGGACATACCACAAACTAGGTGAACCACGTATATCTGTGTCTCTCTTGTTTTATGCGTTTTCTGTGTTTAAATTTTTGCAATATTTTATGTGTTCCATTGCTCCGTAATATATAATTTTATAACACGCAAAGGGTCTATAGGGAGCATATAACATTGGGGAAGGATGAATGGTGGAGCTTAAGGCCTTCATGGTATGCCTACAAGCTTAAGGAGGTTGCACTTATTCGAGTCGAAGGAGTGTGCTCAAGGAAGACTTTGTGCATAAGAGGGCGTAGTTTGGAGCAAGGAAGGGGAAAGAGGGTTAAGGATTTCACCTTGCTCCCTTGGACAACACATGGGGTGCTTCCAAGCAATGAAGGATTCTCAATCAAGGCTTTACAGTGCACTCATCCACTCTTGGCTTCAATGAGTTTTCTTTGAAGCTGAAAATATGTCTAAGTCTAAGACATAGGGCAAGGGGTGAACAAAATGAGTTTAAACATAAAACCATGTGCGAAACATACCAACTCATCAAGAAAACTTAGACAAACTTGAAAAATAATAAATACACATCAAAATTCCATTTTCTACATGTTTTCCAAGTATATCATGTGAAGTATGCTCGACTGCGAACCAAAAGTGTCATTTTATGAAAATAAAGATAATATGTCCATGAAATGCACTTAGATATGTTATATCCAACGCAACAACACTTCAAACCATTTAGGGACACTTTAAGTACATAGAGTAACATGAAGCAACATTTGATGATCAAAGCGATGCTAGGTATGATAACAATAATAGGCTCAAAAAATTGAATGTAGTGAAATTTGGAAGGGTGCTATAGAAGTGACAATTGTACCTTAAAAGTAAATACAAAGTTAGACTCTCAAATTATAACTGATCTACTTATTATTTGTGGAAGAGTCAACGTATACAAATAAAACTAGACAATCCTTCATAAAAATATAATAAAGTAATTAAAAAATAAACCAAGTATGTGATATGTATACTTAACACTTTGTAAATATTCCAATAATTTTTAAGAATTTTTTTATATCGAAATTAATGGTTGCATCTATGAACGCTCTCCAATTTAATATGCAATTATTGTAACAATGTTATGTAAACAATAAAATAAAAAATAAAATTATAATGTGTGTGTGTGTGTGGAATGAAAGCACAAGAAATCCCAAAGTATTTCTTCACATTTTGTGGATGGTAAATTGCATAAATCATTTTCCCTCATTATAGGGATTTTCTTTAGGGGAATTGAAGAGAGTGGAATCTATGATCAATAATAATTACGAACAATATCAAAATAATTCACCTCTAAATCTACACCATTTGAGGTGTCCCTTGGGGCTATCATTATAATTATTAGTTATTAATTTTGGTTGGATAATTACATTTTAAATTTTAAAATAAAAAATGTAGAGTTTAAATTATTTGAAATAAAAATAAAATTAAAAAATTATAAGAAGCTAATTCCTATAAATATTGTTAATATAGTTTAGGTAAAATTGAAGTCTTTGAGTCAATTTACCATTGGTAGTTTTTGGGCTCGAGGTTTTGACAACCTATGGTTTTAGGAGTGGTATTCTTATGTAATATAGCTAGGCTTGAAGAATCCTTTGTAATTTGTCTTTACACCATGAATGATTAATCAAATAAATGGTTTTATTGACATACATATATATATATATATATATATAATATATATATATTTGAGCTATAGCTATATATATATATATATATATAATATAGATAGATAGATAGATAGATAGATCTATCTTAAATCTCAGTTTATAAGAAGGATCAAATCTCTCTAGGTGCAAACATTTCCTTAGCTCGATAATTAAAATAGAAAATAAGATTGGAGATGTCAAATTATTTAAAATTAAGTTAAAATAAAAAATTATAACAAACAAATGCTTATAAATATTCCTACAAGGCAAAATAAAAAAATATAACAAACTAGTGCTTATAAATATTGTTATAATAGTTCAAGTAAAATCGAGGACATATAGTAAATCTACTATTGGTGGTTTGCGGGGTCACCCAAGGTTTTGTCAATTGTATTCTTATGTAATATAGCCTATTTAAAGCACGAAGACACCTTTATAATTTTCCTTTCACCATGTATCATCAATAAAATAAAATAGTTTCAGTGTGTGTGTATATATATATTATATTATATATATTATATAAAGAGAGAAATCAACTAGATCCATTATCTATCAAGCATCTAGAGGAATCAAATATCTCAAACTGCAAAGATTTCCTCGAGTTTTTGCACTAAAAAAATTAAAATTTGCCCTTTAAGAATTTGATCACTCTCAACACTTGATAAATCAAATGTTAAAATAAATCTAAACTAGTGTATGACCATTGACCATTTCCATTTTACAATTTTAATATTTCATTTTTGGAATCTATTATTTAGTAAAAACTAAAAAAACATATCTAATAATTAAATAAAAAAATAAAGCGTATTATATTTTGAATATAATAATAAAATGATCATTCCAAAGTGTTTAAAATTTGAATAAATTTTATTTAAAAATCATTACCATTATAAATATAAGCACAAAAAAATGTTTTGATATTATGAATGAAGATATTGTATTATTCATATATACCTTTCAAAATATGGGACATAAAGATTAAACCTTAAACCTTAACTAGAAAGCACATCATTTCTATATATTTCAACTGTGAAATTCAAAATGTTTATGTGAGTATGGAACTGTGAATTAATATTTTTTAACGAATGTAGAAGGGGAAATGAAAAGCATTTATAACCATTTTCAAAGTTAATTTCCCCGCATTTCGCCTTGGTTACAATGGCTGACTAGTTGAATATAAGGAATCGATAATCTAATTTTGTAATGCATCCAAGGAGTAAATGAGACAATTTGAATCATTATTTATTATTTTTTTTCATGGTGTGTAGCCCTTTCACATATTTTTAAGGAAAAAAAAGATGGTTTGGTTAATTGGAACAAGTTTTTTGTTTTTCACAGGTTGTAATGCATCTCAGAAGTAAATGAGACAATTTGAATCATTATTTATTATTTCTTTTCATGGTGTGTAGCCATTTGACATATTTTTAAGGAAAAAAGAGATGGTTTAGTTAATTGAACAATTTTTTTGTTTTTCACAGCGGGGAAACCTACTATAATTTAAACTTACTATAACTTAATTGTCAAACCAGCAGTGAGGACAACCAGAACATCTTTATCTGCTAACCGCAAATGCAAGCTGACTCATCACTGTTATAAAAAAGAAACCACACCACCTCGAATAACCTATTGGTGGTCAGTAAAGAGGAAAACTTTCACTCGTGCTAGATGCCTCTCGGTCCTTACATCTGACGAAAACAAGCTCTTAGCCAAGAAGAAGTGGTTTTAGGGCATACATTGGAACAAATTCTATCTATTCACTGAAGAAAAATGAGAATATATTATATATATATATATATATATATATTATATATATATATTATTTGTTTTTTTTCATCATTTATTTTGAAAGGAATATATATATATTTTATCATTTGTTTTATATGTAGGAGGACGATATTGTAGTGTGTAAATATTTTTTCAATTTAAAGGTTTGTTAAATTAGTAATAAACATATAAGTAATAATAATAATAAATTCAATTGGTTATATTGTAATTTTTTTAATAAAGCATCTTAGTCTCTCCAAGTCAGGTTCTAAATTATTCTTTGGGAACAATTGATAAATAATTATAATGTACATTGGTGAATACTAAATTAATAGTGGTGGATAGGAAAATTATCCTATAATCTCGCTTTGGCAAGAACTAATAAAATGAAATGTGACGTGGATAAGTAAATTGATTTCTCAAGCAAAAAAACTTGCATAAAATTTGGTGGGTAGTAACCACTAGTAAGTCTACACAGTTACAATTTTACTCCTACATAATAGCTAAGGACAAAAACAAATAATGGTGGGATGTTATTATCATCTTATTCTTATCATTTTTTAAGCAAAACTTTCTTTAATTATGGTGGGAAGTAATTAACGGCAAATGTGTTATTTACTATGAGTATAAAATACTTAAATTTTCATCTTAGAAAAAATGTTCACTTACCTGAAATGTTTTCTTCTTGAAACTATAAACTAGTTCTAATTGACTACATTCTTATTATTCCTACTTTCCATCTTTCAACATTGTTAGCCACTATGCATTCAAATGAGGTAATAAAAAGCGACTATCATTGACACATACTTCGGGCTTAACATTCCACAAGTCACAATTATTGATATTAGAGAAAGCTACTATTAATATTGGAGAGAAAAAGAGATAAGGTATGAATTTTATTACAATAACTCAAGTTAAAGATTTGAATGGTCTATAGTTTCTACCAATTTTGATACGAAAAGATGGAAAAAATAACTGATGTGACAATATTAACAGTAGAAAAAAATTGTTTGATATTGATCACAAGGAAGGCTATTTGTAATTGACTATCTTTTTATTATACCTGTCTCACAGGTGGTATTATTAGATTTCTATTTTGATCAGGTATTACTTCGTTTTTTATGAGGATATTTTACAGTTTTTCCATAGTTTAACATTATGGATTGAATTTGACTAATTTTTATTAATATTTAAAATTATTTATTTGCAATAAGATTGGTTCAGGTATTATTCTATAATGGTTGTTATTGTAGTCTTTGAGTAACGCAATGCATGCTAAATTTCACACTTCTCTATGTTGTTTGAATTACTTTAGCCCAATTCAATTCTTCAATTACAAATCTTTCATGAATAATTAATATTTCCAATTACCAATAATAAGTGAAGCTATAAAGGTAAATGAAATGACAAAGGTGAAAATCAACCCATCAAGAATAGACACCAGATTTTCAGTCAATGATTAGGGTAAACAAACTATGGTGAAAACCCACTACGGGGAAAACCCTTTGTAAGTATTTTTAATAAGATTATCACAAAATGTTTAGTAGAATGTATAATGATCCAATATAAAATTATCCAAAAAATTAACCCAATAACATTCAGAAATATGTTCCTAGAATCAGTCTAGATTAGAGACAACTTTCCTTGTATGTGGTCAATTTTGGTCAACTACGGTCAAATGTGAATTTAAAACCCTAGATCTAAACCGAAAGGATGACGAGGTTTGCATGAATTTGAGAGCTTTAAATCACATGGATGAGCTTCTTTTCTTGTTGTTATAGCCAAAAATTTCCTATGTCATCCTTGTGGTCAGAAACCAAAACCCTAACACACGTGGGAGCTTCAAAACCAATAATTTAGTACTTGTACAAACCAATTTCCTTGACCTAGCCTCATACTTATGTGAACCAATCAATGGAGAAGAGAATAATAACATTCTTGATTATTTTCTAAATTATGTTGAGGTCACTTGTATTTATAGGATTCCAAGTTTTTCCATTTTCGTGTTAGGGTTGACAGTTGACTTGTCCTTTTGTGTACATGTGAGATTTTATTCAAAAATACACTTTCCCTTGTCCAAATTGAGTGCTTAAATAATCAAAACTAGTCCTCTCAAAAAGATTAATCTCATCCCATGGTTGGAATTTAACATTGAGTTGCAAAATTAACATTCTCTCTCATCTAGGGATAAATTCCAACTACATCATGTAATAATGTGATGTCATATCATGTCCCATAACTACTCAACTATATATGTTGAAACATTCTTGAATATAAAGAAGAACAATCATAAAGGGACATTATCTACCACCATCTCAAGACAATGAGTAAGGTCTTATGGCACACTCTCACCTCATGTCATCACATAGGGGAGCAAACATCTCCCACCTATGTTGAACAATAGGGTTCATAGCATATGGGAGCGAACATCTTCCACCCTGTGTCGATTAATACAATATCTCAACCATCCTATTGCTCCTTGATCTTCCTATAATGACCCTCAAGAGTCATGTATTAGAACACCTTTATCATAATTAACTTAGGTAACACACCTCCAAGCACTCTCTCAACCTATTGGCCAAACAGGGAGTAGTAATCCCAGCAAGCCTAACTTGACAGTATGATGCCAACTGGGTTACACTCTACATAGGACAATATAGGGGAGAAACATCTTTGACCCTATGTGTAACAGATAGGGGTAATTCCCTATTTTCCATAGATCCATCAACCACAAGAGCCCTCTATCTCAATTCCTCACCCTGGGATCTCATATAAGGAGGAAGAATGAGCTCAATGTTCTCGATTAGTGAAGCCCCTTATTAGGAGGGATCACATCCATTAGTCCAATATGCTCTTTGAAGACCATGATCTTCCCTTTCATGAAATCCTTGGTGAGAATGTTTACAATCTTCTTATTTGTTGATATATGATAGAGTATAATGGCTCCTTTCTACACCATGTCTTTAATGAAATGATAACGGATCTCTATGTTCATGGACTTGTCATGAAATATGATATTCTCTTCCATACATATCCCACTCTTGTTGTTGCAATATATGATTTTTGTATACGACCTGCTCAAATATCTTTTCAAAGAGATTTCTCAACCAAACTTACTCGCAACTACCCATGCTAATGACAATGTACTCTACCTCGGGGGTACTTAGTGCTACAAATTTCTACTTCTTGCTCATTCAAGATATCATGGGAGATCTAAGGCTAAAAAAGCATCTAGATGTTCTCTTTGTATTGACAAAATGTCAAGCCGAGTCAAAATCGGTATATCCATGAAGTCGAATATCTCTATAATAATATATCAGACTAAGGGTGATTGTCACATGAAAGTATCTCAAAATGTGTTTGGCAGAAATCCAATGTACATGGAGAGGCTCGTTCATGAATTGAATCAATGTGTTTGGTGCATAACATATGTTCGTGTGGATGTTGG
This sequence comes from Pinus taeda, assembly GCA_000404065.3. NCBI lineage: Eukaryota > Viridiplantae > Streptophyta > Pinopsida > Pinales > Pinaceae > Pinus > Pinus taeda. Next base: position 94,540 of record APFE031718024.1, on the reverse strand, counting down.
CTAAGAACAACAGAGCCCCAATCAACTATATATACTCTCCATCTTTCCAAATAAGGACCTACAACTTCTCCACATAACTTCCTAAAATTCATTTCCATCAGTGTGGGGAAGGAGTTGCATTCTTCCATTCCAAATATCTCCAATAGCTTCATGACATATTTTCTTCATGAAAGGAAAATATCACTGGGCCTTTGCCACACTTCAAGGCCTAGAAAGTAGTGTGTGAGTCCAAGGTCGTTCATCCTAAATTTAGAGGCTAACACCCTCTTACACTCAATGATCAATGATCAACATTGCTTCTTGTAAATCTCAGCTTCACGAAATAAATTACTATGTAGGCGTATCATGCTATGGGGGCTTGCTTCAAACCATACAATGCCTCCTTCAACTTGTAAACATGTGTATTTTTATCCTCTACTCCAAATGATGGTAGCTTCTCAACATACACTTCTTTTTGTAACATTTAATGGATGAATGTTGTCTTTGGATCCATCTTATGAAGGGTACATCCTTGAATTATGACCTAGGAAACTATCGAATGGATGGTAGTATATGAAGCCACAGGTGCAAATATATCACCATAATAGTATACGTCTTTTTGGGAGAATCCTCGATCCTTGAACCTTGCCTTATATTTCTCAATGCTTCCATTGACTCCATGTTTAATCTTGAATAGCCATTTTGAGGTCACAACAAATTTCCCCTTTCATCTTGGCACAACATATGATACATCATTCTTCATAATTGATTCATATTATTCAACCATAGCATCCTTCTAAACTTTTTCTTTCACATATTCTTAAAATATAGTAGGTTCAACATGGATCATAGTGCTCATAGCTACAACATATCCCTCACACCTGCATGGATTCTTACTTTCTGTAAATTATCTTCGAATGGGAAGATGTCTTTCTTCATCCGATAATGCATCACAAATCTAATGTTGCCTCTTCCTGGAAGGATCACATGGACAAGGATCTAAGTCATCCATGGGCTCCATGGGATCATCAAGAATGTCTCTCTCTAATTCAAGCATGAAAGTACCATCTAAAATATCCATATAATCATTCTTCTTCTTAGGAGGAGGAGGAAGGTCCCTTGCTTTCCCAAGAGCAACATCGTCATCGAATGTTAAATCCCTACTAATTTCAACCTTCCTTTGACTAGGAATATATATTCTACATGCTTTATAATTTTCACAATATGTAACAAACATACCATTTCTTCATGTGGCTTCCAACTTGTTTATTTTGTCCTTCGGTAAGTGGAAATATACGGAGCAACCAAAGATACAAAGATGGCCAACATTTGGCTTGAAACTTGCAAGAAAATCTCTGGGGGTTTTTATATCTAATGCTCGATGAAGCACCTTGTTTTGAACATACACGACAACATTTGTTAGTTCTCCCAAAAGGAACTTTGCCAACTTTTGATTGTGCAGAATGGAACGACTAGACCTGTTATTTCTTTCAGCTACTCCATTTTGTTCGGGAGTATAAGGCACAATTGTCTCTTTCTTGATACCCTTCTTCTTGAAAAAATCAATGAACTCATTTTAAATGTACTCTACACCATTATCATACCTGAAGATCTTAATTTTCTTATTTTTATTTTAGACCAAAGCTTTGAACTCCTTCAACATTTTGAAGGCTTCATCCTTGTTCTTCAAATAATATATCCACATATTTCTTGAGAAGTCATCAATGAAGGTGATGTAGAGATTGCCACCAATATAATATATGGGCTTTGGACCACACATATTAGAATGAATGAGACGGGTGATGCATTCATCTTATTCTCGCTCGACGAGAATTCTCCCCTTATCTTCTTTCCACAGGCACAACCTATACGTAATCAATCATGTGGAGCTTTAACATCAGGAATATGAGAGACCAATTTCTTCATTTTTGGAAGAGCATATTAATTTAGATTGGAAAAACTTCGGTGACATAACTCACTTAGATGATTATTATCATTAACCAATGCTAGAAAAGGTCTACCAGTAACTCCATATAGTCCTTCAAATCTCAATCCCATTGTAAATTAATCTCTCATAGAGGATCCAATAGGCCAAGTAAGAATCTTTCCCTTAATGAAGGAAACCTTCAACTCTTTTTCTTCCAAGGTATATATTGATACCAAATTCTTGTTCAATCCTGACACATACATCACGTCAAGGAGAAAAATATATTGCCTGAAATTCAAATGAAATTTGGCGAACCCAAATCCTTTAAGGGGATGGGTGGATTTGTCTCTAAGAATAATTTTCAAATTTGACTCCCTCTCTACCAAAGTAGAGAGAACTTCCTTATACCCAAATAAATTATTAGCTACCCACTATCAACCAACCAACCATCCCATGAATTTGGCATAGAGGAAATTGTGAGAGGAGAAATAAGAATATATTTAGATTGATTTCCAACATTAATTTGATACCTAGAGAATCTTGACTTCTTTTGATGACGATGATCTTCTTCTTGATCACTTGGAGCATATCTTCTTCTTATTTTATCTCTTCCATTGTGGTCATTCCTTCCATCATCTCTTCTTCTTCGATCATCAAATATGTTATTATTTCTTTTAGTGTTGTAGCGTGGACCTTTGTTCTTCACAGGGCAATCTCGAGCATAATAACCTTTATTGTGGCAATTGTAACATTTAATGTGTGATTATTCTCTATCATTTCATCTTTTTGAGCTTCAGGTAGGAGGCTTTCTTGAATTTTATGGACCTCCTTTTTCTTTCTTGTTCTTATTTTGAGTGACGAATGCAACAAGCTCTCCTTCTTCATGCTTTTGAACCCTTCCTCTTGACATCATCCGTGATTATTCTTGAGTGATATTTCGAACAATCTCATCCACTGACGAAAGAGTATTTTTGTTGTTTATAGCAACAATGAAGGTTTCCCAAATGGAAGGGAGACTTATAAGAGTTACAATCACAGATTCCCTATAAGGGAAAATTTTGCCAACTCTTTGCAATTGATATATAAGATGATATATCCTCATAATGTAGGATTGCAAAGACTCTCCTTTATACATCTTCATCTTTTGAGTTGATATTTCAAGTATACGATTTCATTCAAATTGTTGACATCATACATGCCAACAGTCTTATCAGACATCTCCTTAGACTTGCTCAAATTTCCAACATATGCAATTAAATTATCTTGTAAACCATCAACTATAGTTTTCTTTTATTTTAAATAAACTTTCTTATGCTTGTTCATGGAAGCAACATAAGAATTCTTTGGAGGTTCAATTACTTTTCCTTGAATTAAGTCCAAAACATCATTGTTATCATCTATGATCTCTAACCTCATTTGTCATGCAAAAATGTTAGATGTCACCCAACTTCTCATGTTCCTTGAAGAAAGAAGAAGACATATTGTCTTTATCAGATTTGATCCTTCAACCTTTCATAGACGACTGCTTCAATTATTTTCTCCTTTTGGTATTGTCCTTCACCTTAGCTCTCATACCATGTTAAATTTTAGCTTGTCGTATGTTATTTTAATTACTTTAGCCCAATTCAAATATTCAATTAGGAATATTTCATTGATAATTAATATTTCCAATCATCAACAATAATTTAAGATGGAAAAATAAATGCAATGACAAATGAGACAATAAGCACATCAATAAGAGACACAATATTTTTAGTCAATGACCATGGAAAAAGCCACCATGGGGAAAACCCTTTGTAATTATTCTTCTATTAGATTGTTATGAAATGTTAAGCAGAGAGTACAATGAGCCAATACAAAATCATCTAGAAAACTTACCCCAACAACATTCAGAAATATGTTCCCAACATCAATCTAGATTAGAGACAACTTTTCCTATATGTGGTCAATTACAGTAAAATGTCAATTTGCAACCCTAGAGCTCAATTGCATGGAGGAATAGGTGTGCATGTGGTAAGGAGATTCCAACTGCATAGATAAGCTTGTGTGCCTACAGTTATAGCTGAAAATTTCTTATGTCAAGCCTACAGTCAGAAACCAAAACCCTAACACACGTGTGAGATTTGAACCCTACATTCTTAAACCTATATGAACCAATTTCCTCAACCCAATCTAAGGACTCTGTGAACCAATCAATGAAGAAGAAAAGAAGAAGATGCTTGGTGATTTTCCATATGATCTTGAGGTCACTTGTATTTATAGGCTTCAAAGGGTGTCCATTTTCCCATTAGGGTTGACCTATCCTTTCGTGCACATGTGGTTTTTTTTTTTTTTTTCAAAAATACACATTCCCTTGTCCAAATTAAGTTCTTCAATAGTCAAAATTGGTCCTCCCAAAAAGACGAATTTTTTCCCATGATTAGAATTTGTCATTGGGTTGCCAAATTAACAATTCCACAAGGATATCTTCCTTTGATTTTTCTACCATAATTTTTGATGCATTTGCAATATTTATGCCATGATTTTTAGATGCTTATAGATTTTTCATTGTTAAGCTGTATATGAAACCACCAAAAATTAAAATCTCTGAAAATAACTCATAATCACTTAAATAACACAATTATCATTAATTACTACCCACCATAATTTAAGAAAGTATTTTCATAAAAAAATATCGAAACAATATGTAAATAAATGCACTTACCAGGTGTTGTTACTTCCCACCATTATTTACGTTTTCTTTAACACTTTAATAAGTAGGAGTAAAACTTGAAATTTGCCAACTTAATAAGGAGTAAAATGTAAACTTGTGGAATTAATAAGAGTGAGTAAAAATATAAATGTGTTGACGTTCTAGTGGTTACTACCCACTAGAGTTTTTGCAAGTCTTTTCCCTTTAGTAGGAAAATAACTTTTCAGTTTGATATATGAATTTGTAATTATTTTATATCCTATTATCCATTAATTAATAAAAACATAACTTACTTATTTTTTAATATTTAAATTACTTTTACAATAAATATTATTAATTAACAAAAAGGAAAAAAAAGTTGTAGGGCTCGAAAAAAGCTCTGCAATCTGATCTAGGGTTTGAGTCAGGGTTTGGTGCTGTTAACCATGGTGGGTCATGGAGGAGGGAGTTCTGCTCCCTCCTACAGTCAAATAGCCATAAATAGAAACAAGGAAACTAATATGAATCACTTCAAGAAACCAATATAGGTGATAACTGAGGATATTAACATAGGAAATATCAAACCTCACGAACAGAGAGTAAATCAGGATGAATATAGCAGGGAGAAGAGGAAAGAAGGTAGCAGTCAGACAACTACACCTCTGAGGGCGAAAAGCGTCTGCAAACCTAAATCAACCATCACTCGGGATGTTTTAAGTGACCCAACACTACAGGTGCACATAGATCACATGAGGGAACATGCCATCATATGAAAATTTATGGGGATTTGGCTGACAGAGAAGGCCTTACATACATGGATAAGGAACCATTGGAAACCAAAGGGGGAAATAAACCTTCACCTTGGATCTAGGGGTTTCTTTGTGGTGGTGTTCACGAGTTTATAAGATAAAGACAGAGCGTTTGAGGGAGGACCCTATTTTTACGGTGTTGCAGGCCTTTACATGCAACCATGGGTGATGAACTTTGTCCCAGAACAAGAAACGTTCACTTTAGTACCGGTATGGATAATATTATACTCCCTTCCTTTAGATTATTGTTTGCCAGAGTATCTAAAGGCTATCGGTAATAAAATAGGGCATTTTATAAATATATCAGATGCAACATAAATACACTTCCTTTTCTTGGATGTGTGTGGAAATGGACCTATTTGGGGCACTCCTAGATGAGATCATTTTAGAAGTTTATGATGAAGAATGGGTGCAGGAGGTGGACTATGAGAATGTCCCACTTAGATGTCATAAGTGCCATGAAGACGGGCACCTATACAAAGACTTTCCATTAAACAAACTAGAAAGCAACAAAAAATCACCACAAGCAAAGATCTTGAGGGTTTTACCAAAGTGGGGGGTAAGGGGAAAGGAGGAAAGTGGAACACAAAGAAAATCAACGAGGACGGAGAACTAAGCTATAATAGTTTCAAAATCTTAGAAGAAGTAACTGCAAATAATGGGGAAAACTAGAAATTGGAGACTAAAACCAATTAGAAAGATAGCGATACTAGCATGGAGAATATACCAGAAAATAGCCAGCAACAGGATGATTTACCGAACATTGTGGAGCTCAGCAGGGACCATGAGATCACCCCAAGTGAGGCAAGAATGGAGGATCATAAACTATAACAGATTCTTGAGAAGGAAAACTTGGATCTAGAAAAGTTTTTGGAGCAAGGTATTAACAAAGCAGTTGAATCCTTGCCAAGAGAGGAGTTTGACAGGGTTCAAAAAATCTTCCTATGGAGATCGCAATCGAAAAGTTGTGGAGTCAAAGAAACCATGAGAGCCAGGAAGATAGAGGGAGGAAGACAATGGAGGAAACACCGGCGCACTCTTCCAAGAACCTGGGTAGGAAAAGAGGAAGGAAAAGACAGAATGAGTTGCTGACAAAATGTGGAAAACTCATGGTCAACCTAGGTAAGATGAAAGATCTCACCAGATACTATTTTACAAACCTTTCTTAATGAAGTTTACAACCTATAATATTAGGGGCCTAGGAAGTAAAAGGAAATAAAGAAATCTTAGCAAGAGAATAAAAGAAGAAAGACAAGACATGGTTTTCATTCAGGAAACAAAGTGCTCGATGGATAAAATCAGAGAAATCCATAGAAATGGGTTAATCAGGTATGTGTATCTGGAGGTTAAGGTAGATAGCTCAGTAGGAGGGATTCTTATGCTTTGGGATCTCGAAAAACTTGGAATCCTGGATGCTTCTATCTTTCACTGGAAATACAATCTGTGGGTGATAATGAGAGTTACATAATTACAAATGTCTATGGTCCTCAAAGACTAGAAGAAAAACTCAAGCTTCTCACTTCCCTTGAGGAGCTAAGAGAGAGATACCCTGATATACCCTGGATTCTTGTAGGGGATTTCAATATTGTGAAATCTCTTACAAAGAAAAAATATGGCACTAGAACACTAGGCAGAGACTCCATTTCCTTCCAGAACTTCATAAATAACATGCGATTAGTGGATGTTGAAACAATAAATGTCACTTTCACCTAGAACAACAAGAGAGGAGGGGCTTCTCAAGTTGCCTCTAAACTAGATAGATTCATGATCTCAGAGGACCTATTTCTCACAGGCCCTGACATGTCAGCTGTAATCCTTCCATTTAGAGGCTTAGACCACTGGCCTGTCCAGCTTGAAGCCTCTTTTATGAGTACACTGAGGAATAAAACTTTCAGGTTTGAAAATGTCTGGCTCTCTCACCCTGGCTTCACTAGCATTATTGATAAATGGTGGATGTAAGAGTTGCCCTTTCAAGGCACCAAAATGTACATGCTACAACAAAGACTTAAACATTAAAGCGAGACTCAAAGATTGGAACAAAAAACAGTTTGGTAACATTTTCAAAGCCAAGAAAGAAGTTGAACAAAAAATTAAGGGGATTGATCAGCTTACGATCACAAATGGCTTTAGTAAGGGTAGGAAAACTCAAGCTAAAGCTCTTCAGAAGGAATGGGATGATAGGTGCAGGTAAGAGGAGATTTTCTGGAGACAGAAATCGAGATTACAGTGGATCAGAGAAGGGTAAAGAAACACAAAGTTCTTTCATAAGTCAACATTGAGTCACAAGTCACATAAAAAATTTTAAAACTCAAAGATTCTGAAGGGAAAGAGCTCGTAACCCACAAAGAAATGGAATCTATCCTAGTACAACACTTCTATAGCATTGCAAAGGACCTGTCTTAGACAGGTCAAATTTTAGTAACAAATTCACAAGGTACATTCCCAAGCTTGTAACAAGGGAAGACAATCATAATCTCAATAGGCCAGTTTTTGAAGATGAGGTCAGGGAAGTTATCAATGAGATGCAAAATGGGAAAGCTCCTTGCTTGGATGGTTTCAATGTGGACTTTTTCAAAATGTGTTGGAAAATAGTCAAACAAGGCATCCTTGATACAGTGGAAGAATCAAGAAGATCCAGATCGGTCTTGAAGGATCTCAATGCCTCTTTCATTGCTTTTATTCTGAAGCAAGAAAAATCCGTCACACCGAATAGATTCAGACCCATAGCTTTATGTAATGTGGTGTACAAAATTATTTCCAAAGTGATTGCTAAACGAGTCAAGCCCCTTCTTCTAGCTCTTATCTCATAGGAGCAAACTGGTTATGTGGAAGGAAGACAGATCCTCAACAATATCATACAAGCTCATGAGATGTTACACTCTCTGAAGAGAAACACGCAAGATGGTATGATCATATAGTTTGAGCTAGTGAAAGCTTATGACAAGCTAAGTTGGTCTTACATCAAGGCAATGTTGAAAGCTTATGGTTTTGACCATAATTGGATCAGATGGGTCATGGCCCTTGCATCCACAACTAGTTTCTTAATCTTGCTTAATGGCTCACCCTCAAGAACCTTCATGCCTTCTAGGGGACTAAGACAAGGAGATCTGCTCTCCCCATTCCTCTTTGTGCTCATGATGGAAGGGCTAGGCAGAGCGATAAAAATGGAAAGTGTTGAGGGAAGAATCTAGGGTTTGATACTCACCACAGATGGAGCGACTTAAACTCACCAACAATTTGTGGATGACACTATGCTACAGGGCATTCCCACGGTAAAGGAAGCCAAAGGTTTTAAACAACTGCTGAATGAATTTGCTATGGTGCTGGTACAGAGGTAAGCCTTGACAAATCAAAATTGTTTTTTCTTAACACAGACATTTCTATTCAGAGAAACCTTACCAGAATTCTAAGGTTCCAAAGGGATCAATTACCCTCTAAGTACCTTGGAATGCCCCTACAGATAAAGCTCTAAGCAGGGCAGTGTGGGAGCCGGTCATTAACAAACTTTAGGATAGGATCTGGAAATGGACATGTAGATCTTTAAATTTAGCAGGGTGCCTTGTGCTCACAAAAGTTGTCGTACAAGCCATACCCATTTTCATGATGTCAGCTCTTCTTGTTCCTAAAGGTGTTTTGCAACAGATCAGGAACATTCAAAGAGATTTTCTTTGGGGAAAATGGGAAGAGAAAAAGAAATGGGCATTGGTAGCTTGGGATAAGCTCTGCAAACCTAAGGCCCATGGAGGTTTGGGCTTCATGACCCCAAAACCCTTAGCAAAGTTTTGGGTGCAAAGCTTTGGAAATAGAAATAGGCAAATAATTGTCAAGGGAGGGACCATATTTGAATGTCTGGGCTTATCAAGGGATCCCACATTTGGAATCTTGCTTGGAAAAATATAGGCATTGTCCAACAACACAACTTCTAGGAAATCCGAGATGGGAACCTGGCAAGATTTTGGGAAGATAACTGGCAGCAAGAACCAAATCTGTTTAGGGAAGAACTAACCGATCTTAAGAATGAAATTGACAACAAAGGTTTATGTAGGATAAGTGACTTCTGGGATCAGGTAAGGACCAATAGAAAATGTAGAACTTGGAAGGATCTAGGCTATAGGGAAGAGAGCCCTTTGAAAGCTCAGGCAAACTCTCTTGCTATGGACTTAGAACAAAGGAAGGTTTTGGTTTCATCCTTGTCTAACCAACTAAGATGGGGAGGAAACATAGAAGGTAACCTTAACCTCAAAGAATCCAAATAGATAGCCATAGGGTGTGATTATCAAATCCTGATAAGGCATGGGGGGAACTTTGGCAGAACTCGCATTGCATGAAGATAAAGCTGTTCATGTGGTCGGTTCAATAATAAAAAAATTCTAACTTGGGAAAATCTTCTAAAGAAAGGCTTTGTTGGCCCATCCAAATTCTATCTGTGTGGTACACAAGAGGAGACAATGGAACACCTACTCAACCTTTGCCCTTTCACCTTAACCTTGTGGGCTTGGGTGGCCTTAGTCTCTGGGAAAACTGACAGGGATGGCCTTAGTATTACCAACACCTTGAGGAACTGGAGAAGAAACTTCTCAGGCAATGATCTCACTGACAACACCTGGACATTGGTTCTTAGCTTCTTAATCTAGAATGTTTGGAAAGAACGAAATAACAGGATTTTCAATAAAGAAATTGGCTCAATTTAGAACACTATTACACATATATTAAGACTGCTCAAAGATACTATTTATGCCATGTTAGGAAGACCTCATGAGAACCTGACTCTGCCCCAGGACACTCGTATACTGCTGCACTTGGGTCTCCATTCGCTAGTTCCCCAGAGCATACACAAGGATGTGAGCCAAATAAATGTTGGTGAAGACTTTTTGAAACCTCCTCCTCATGGTTTCTTGAAAATTAACATAGATGGAGCCTCTAAAGGTAACCCAGGGGTCGCTGGTTTTGGTGGGGTCATCGGAGATGAGCAGGGGTGCATAAAAGACATCTTTCATTATCATCTGGGAACTACTACAAATAGCATGGCAAAGCTCATGACCTTAGTGCAGTGCCTGGAAATACTAATCGAGTCAAATTCTCATAATGCCATCATTGAAGCTGACTCGAAATTGGTTACTAATGCAGCCAAGAAGATCTGCAATGGAAAAGCACCTCGAAATGTATCAAAACATTGGAGACTTTTGCAAGTCTTTCAGCGCATTCATTCCCACCTACAAAACCTGAGAACATCTAGCTTTGTGCATGTGTGAAGAAAAGCCAATATGCTCGTTGATTGTCTGGCGAATGAAGGAGTGTTTTGCAAATAAAGTTACAGCAGGTATGCATGGGATTCGAAACCCTCGAGGAAATTCCATGAGGATTGTCAAAGACAGGTGGAAAAATACATGGAAAACTTCCGTACTTTTAGGACTGAACAAGAAGAAAGATTAGTGGAAGCAGGAGAAAGTAGAAGTGTAATCCATTCTTAATTGCTGATTTTCAAAAATTAATTAAAAAAAAAAGGAAAAAAGGGAGAAGGAAAATGCTTAAAACGGAGCTTTCCACAAGGGAGAGGCACTTGGAAAATAGCAGACCTCTTAGTAGTTCGTCGGCCATGGATCCTAACACCCTTTGTAATTGAATGGCCATCAGGTGGAAAAGTAATCAAAGGTTAACCAGCAAAGCGGACCCGATGCTTTTTAGTTAAGTGGTTTATAATCCTCATCAAGTCCGAAAAGGAGAGTAAAGACCATGCAGGTTTCTGCTCTAATATCTCGAAGGACCGTGTGATCAACAGGGGTGCTTTAGCATGGGTTTCAAGTTCTAAAAGTGATCAAAGCTTATGTTTCAAACCGGACCTGAAATTTCATAAAATTTGGCTCACATTCCTTATCGGGTCCATGAACTGGGTAAAAGCGGCACATGTTGCCAAGGTGATAGTTTCGTGATCGTTGGATATCACGGGATCATGGATGGAGACTTATTTTGTAAGCCTCAGATTGAGGGTTTTGGGTTTATTTCAGGTTGTGTAGTTGGCTACCCTTCATAGGGACAACCCTTGTTGGTCCTTACTTTGTAAAGTCATGTAACATATGTATTTTTCTCATGCAATTAATAGAAGGCTCCACTCTTATTTGACCAAAAAAAATTAATAATTAACAATTTCAAAATTAAAAAATATTGTGAGTCAACAACATTCAAGTTTTATTAGTTGAATTAAATAACTTTATCCATAAACAAATACAAAGGAATAAGTTGATTAATGATTATGTGAAAATTGATTCAAATCTTAATTTTTTATTTAATATACATTAAAAATAGTTAAACACTTAATTTTTTTAATATATATTCATTTAATTATTATAAATTATTATTATTACAAAATTTAATTTAAGCCCATGAAAATGAAACGGATTTAATAATTAAATTAAATTATAGTAAAAAGATAATATAAATTATTCAATATCAATAAGAAATCAATTAAAATTTATTAATAATAAATTAAAATTGTTATCAATTCAAACAACAAATAACTAAGTAAATAAAACAACCCCATTTTAAATATTTATATTTTTTTTAGGAGTATATCCAATTATCTTTAGTAGATACATCTAACAATAACATCTACAGTTTAAAATATATCTGTCTCTACTTTACACAAAAAATGTAAAACATTCTTGGAAACATTCCTAATAAAAATGTTATCACTACAATAAGCCATTATTATGTGGGATTGGATTGTGCACGACAACAATGCAGAAATACAATTAACCAAATACCTCAATTCACTAATCAATAAAACCTAAATTCACTAGATTCTAAACCTTAACACTAACTTGAATTAAATATTTTTACTTTAATTTAGCTATTTTTAAACTAAGGGGTAAGTACTGGCTACTATGTAGCACTTGTTATTCACATTTTCTATCGTTCAACATTGTTATATTGTCACTTTCATTCAAAAAATTTATTTAATCATTGATATCATTCAAATTATTAGCAAACTTTGTCATCTCAATAAACTGAGGTAATTGAGTAAATTTAAAATTAAAATGACCAAATTAACCTTAGACATATTCAACATATTTAAAATGATAATTGTAATTTGATATTCAACAGGTTTTATGATTGTGGATGACTAAAACTAATATAGGTTTATCTTAACCTTCTATCTATAAAGCACAAAAAGGATCAAATGTTTAAAGGTACAAAACATAATATGTTTTATTTTTTATTTTTAGTATACCAATATTTAGTAAGATAGAAATAATTAATTCTTAAGAAAATGATGATTCTTAAGAATATGATTTTTATTCAATTTAATTACTTGTTTTATTTGTAAATAAAGAAAACTTCGGATTAATATAGACACATAGTACATTCAGAGATTTTCCTACCATAATCTACAACTCGGGAAACCGGACTCGCCGATGGAAGGATAGTTTCTTAGCACCAAAATTTATAACATACTTCTGACTACTACAAGATACATATCCATCGTAACTGTTCATGGAGGCGCAATGATATCAAAAAGATAAAATAGAAAATATTTATGAGGATAACCTTCGACCATACGGAAGTGGATAGTAAATGAGAGAAGCCAACTTATAGAAAAAACCATGAACTACGAACCTGAAGCAGGGACGTCAATTTACAGAGCTGCCATGAATATTTGTAGTAGTGCCTCCTTGCATGCGGTCAAAAACCACAGCGATGATAACCAAAATGAAGACCATCTAGCGTATCTTGAAATGCAAAGTACTTGGCTACTTTAAGGCAATTAAATAAGCCATAATAGCTATAAAGACAGACAAATAGACACTTATCATATTTCATGTGCATGAGAAATCCGTGGGGGCTAAGATCTATCCCGTTGGTGGCGTCTGGCAATGTTAACACCCTGATCAGGGAAATCAGTTCTCTTAGATTTTGAACTTTGGGGGAGATACTCTTTTTCCTTGGAGATGTAACTCAGATAATCCGAGGAAAAATAGGAATTGTCGAACTGAGCCCAAGGCACCATCATGTTTATGTTGGGATCCAATGAGACAATATTGGCAAGGAGATCCACTACCTTATTATTGGTTCTTCTCACATGCATTGGAATGAAAAAATGAAGTTGTTTGAGAAGTTCAACTATTATGACGATGTAGTTTCCTAGTCTACTTAAGAAAATACTATTGTACAACATATAATAAAATACTATTGTACAACATATAATAGCACATTAAATTAAATTTTAATATTTGTTAAAAGGAAAATTTAAAGATGGAATTTTAATATTGGTTAAAACGAAAATTTAAAAGATGGAATTTTTTTTCAAAGTAAAAATATTTAAAATGTCTAATAATATTTAATAGGCAAATTGTAAAAATTTTAATAATATGATTTTATATTTTAATAATATAATTTTATATTGTATGGATAAAATTTTAGCAATTTTTAACTAAAATGATTTTATTCTTCAGAAAATGGGTGAACCATTTTAAAAGAACAATGAATTTTATATAGTGCAGATAAAGATTTAGAAATTTTAAAATAGAATGATTTATTTAGTTTTCAAAATTTGGCTGAAGAATAATGGAAATGAGTGAATGTTTTTTTTTTAAAGGATAAAATTAACCCATCTCCAACTTTTATACAGTAAAAGTTTCCCAATTTTTTTTTTATTAATATTAAGTACAAGTCCATTGACTTTACATTAAATAGCCATGAATGAAAAGGCAACCAAACATTTCTAAACTTTATAGTACTTAATCAAATTTTACATTTCTAATGTGGAACTCAAAGAAAAGTAGAAGTCAACATTTCTAAGTTCATCCAGACTATAATAAAAACTATTATATATTAACATACTTTTGATTAAAAAAAAAATCATTTTAATTTAGTTAAATCTCTAAGTTCAAAGTTTTATGATTCATATTTTTTTGAGATTTTCTTTTCAAATTAATCATATCATTAGTTTTTAGTCAATGTTTTGAACCAACTAATGTGGTTCATTATCAAGACAAAGATGGATAATTTGATCTATCCAAGTGATTAAACTAGAAATTGCACTAGATGTTGCAAAAGAAACACCATAACTCATATATACAAGAAGAATTGTGGCATATACAACAACATTGAAGTTGGATATTTTCTATTAAATCCTCACTCTTTCAAAAAAATACAACAATTAATGTTGGTTTGAATAAACAAAGGAAGGATTTAGCTAGCAAAAACACTTTAAGGTGTTTGATATACTTCTCATAAATAGAAACATTATAAAACCACATTTGATAACAAACATTTTGAAAAATGTTGAAAATTATATAACATTAGTTGGAAAATTTTTGAATTCACTGAATATATACTTCAATTTACATATGTGTTTAAAATCACTCAAATCTCCCCACATGCTTCAAAAGAATTAATTTTTGCATTGGTCTTCAACAATTTTGGGGTAAATATTATTTTCATCATTAAAAATGCACTTGAATCCTTTTTACCAAGGGAATTTTTTAAATGACCAATTGAAAATAAAAAATTGATGCCTTCCCCAAATTCATGAGCAACATAATGAATATCCTTCCAAATATAAATTTTCATCACAACCTTACAATTTCATACTTATTCACCTTTTAGATGAGGAAAATGTGATAGGCTCTTAGTTATTCTTAACTTTTGGTGTAAAATCTACAACATTGATGGGAAAATAGTGTAATCACTTGATAATGTTCATTATATCCAGTGTTTCCTATGAGAACATCACCTCTGCCATTGGCTCAATAATGAAAAGGCAAAAAGAATCTTGTTTCCCTTAGAAAAGTTAAGTTTTACAATCCCCATATGCTAAAAATTGATTTCCTTTTTAGATATTTAGGGTGACATTTTAATACTGCTCCTATTTCTTGGGTGATGTAACTGCTCCTATTGCTCCCAATAAATTCTATTTGAAATTATTCAAATAGGAACAAGAGATATACCATGCTGATAATATAGAGACATACCATGATTATGCTAATAATGGTGCCAATTCTTCCAAAGAAGACTTTCGTAGTAGAATCAATTGAAAATATGAAACATCTAGAAATAAATAGTTGGGTTTTATAAAGACATTCAATCTGACTCTCTAACCCATTTTCTAAAAAAACAATATGATAATGAGCCTCAAATAAATTAGCTAAAGATATCAACAAAATTTAATAAACAATATAATTCAATCACAAATGAATAATCTAATATTCTGGTCAAAAACTTGATTTCCACACTAGGGAGCAATTCTTAAATTTAGTTTGAAGGACCACTCAATGTGAGGTTGGAAGAAGTTGGGGAATTTATTTAGCCTAGTACCAGGCCCATCATAGGCAAAGATTTTTTCTTTGAGGTATTGGAAAGTTTATGGCCATTATGCATTCAAATTTGTAAAACTCATCATATGGGGATTTTAAGCACATAACATGCTTTCAATATTTCTGTCATTTTATAAGTAACACTTACAAAATTCAATTTTACATTCTCAGTGATCCAATTGCTCAGGTGTACTCTTAGGGGAAAAACAATGAATTCAACATAATGCCAAGGTTATAAAGGGGATGATTCCTTTTGCAGAAAAGTGTGGTGATATACCAGATAGATAGACCTAGTAAGAAATAAATGGAAACAACAGATAAATGTTGACCTCCACACTCTAGATTTCCACGTGACCTAAACCCCACTATGATCAATTCATATCCACTATTCATTCAAAACTCACCCCATAGCACTTCAATTATTTTACATGTGAATCCAACTTGTATGGTATAAGTGAAATTTCATCATAATCATCATTATGTTAGCAACAATTGTACAATAGGACCATGAAAATAAACTAATAAATGAACTATATAAATAAAATATGTAAAGTAGAAAAAAATTTGCATATTTCAAAAGAGTTAAAATATGCTAATATACTGTAAAAACAATAAAGATGTGGCTCCACCCTGGCCCACTACACCATGTTGAATTATATACTATTATATGAAGATTGAATCAATGCAAACCCTATAAATTTATAGAGTTCCAAAAACTAATGAGGACCACCAAAAAGTTTTAGAACATTTGAAGAATATCTCTGGAGTTTATCCACAATGTGTTAGAAAATTAGAAAGGAATAAATATTTCCTTATCTAGATAATTTCTTAGGATATATTTGAATTATTATTAGCTCCTTTTATGTACTCTTACATCTTCTTATCATCAAGAAACTATCAAAATCAATCCACTAAGATAAAAAAAACAAGTGACAATGTATGTAGGTTGTCAGCCAGGGAAAATCCCCTCTTCTAGGGGAAAACCCAAAAAATTATCTTCTCTTCTTTTATAACCAAATCAAGTGAAACAACCTAGAATACAAATACCACGTCCAATCCACCAAGTAACCCTACCAAGATAGTTCTTCCAATATGACAAAGAACAACTTCTAATCAACAACAGTAAACCTTATTCAATACTGCATTAATCATTAATTTCAGTCATACGAATTCATATTTTTTCCTCTATTGTAGGCCTACAATTTTTGGTCGCTCCTACAACTCAAAATCCCACACGTGTCAGGGAAAAATAAAAAAATTGAGCTTCTCACTTTTGCTAGGGTTCCTCCTATCCCCGCTAGGGTTTTTCCTTCTTCATCAAGCCTTCTTCACCTCCTGGCATCTCCTTTCTTTTGTAAATCAAACTTATTTGGTAAGTGATCAAATGAGGTCAAGTTCCTTCTTATTTATAGTGGTTGGATCACCCCTTTTAGAGTGAATTGAAGGAAGGGGAATCCGACATGATGGAGGAGGTTCATATGACCATTTTACATAAAATAATTTTTCTTTCATTGACATAATAAACCCATGAAGGGTCTAACACATAATGATAAGGACAATGACTCATGACATAAACCCTAGAAGAACAAAATGGGCTATTTGACCTAGAAATATAATAAATTGAGATTTAAACCCATGCTTATAAAAGTAATTTTATTTTGGTCTTTACAATAATTTTTCTTTTCCTTTATTTTGACAAATATGTAAGAATTACATAATTTCATGAGCTAGACAACAATTATGAACACCAATTCTAGTGAAATTTCTCAACACTCCCTCTTAACTAGTGAGGTATTAATAATTGTTCAATTGGTACAAAGTTGACCTTAATTTGAAATGTTTCTTAGAATATTACAATAACACACACAATGCTAGGCATATCAAAATTGCCAAGGTATCCTCGCAACAGGGACTAAGGTGTCACCAAAGGAAACTTTCCACTATAGGTACCATTAGGCTATAACCTCAGTATCAATGCAAATAGACATTGATATTATCTAGGCCTCCATGCTAAGACACCAATCCTAATAGGGATCTAGGTATCATCAAGGTCAAACAATAAAATGGAGCTCCATAAGACCAAGATACCATCCCACACCAGGATATAGACATTATCAAGGCCAAGTTATAATTGAGATATCAACAACAACCAGGCCAAGATGTCCTCCTAAGTACCATAATACAAGTAATTTATGGTATTTATCTCTACCTCTCAACCAAACTAGAGATATCCACCAATTCAAACATGCTTGTAAAATACAATAGCTTCTTAGGGAGAGATCCAGACATTACCTACATGTTCATCCATGTAGAATTCAAATTCATGGGGCTTATTATAGCTACCTCTTTCCATCATGCTCATTATCATCATAAGGTCGTCATCAAGTATGGGTTAGGCATACCTCTTTTCAATTTCCTTGCAAAAACTATGTCTGCAAATCTCAACAACAAGTATAACCAACACACAAATATATATGTACAAGAGCATGAAATTAACTTTATCAATTCCATGTTATCACAATGAGAACATTTAGGAATTTAGAAACTTCAAATAACAAAATAAGATGTATATACTCAAAACCTAAACCTTATTAGGGTTTCAATTATACATAAGTATTTAGACCTAGGGTTACACTTTTATGCAATAGACTCTTAAAGCAACATTTTCTAGGGTTCTTATATATCCAACAATTAAAACATCTTAGGATTTTAATCATAGCAGAAGTATCTATGGTTTAAGTTTTAAAACCTATAATCTTATTTCAACTTTTACTAGGGTTTTTATCATAAACCCTAGATAATAACATCAAAACCCAAAAGCTAGGGTTTTATCATATGCAATAGATATTTTCAACAAACCTTAATCAAGGGTTTAACCAAAATGAATAAATATCAAAATATAGTACTGCAAGGGTTGTATTTATTCTAAAAACCTTAACAAAAGAACCTATATGATTCTATAATGAACCCTGGACATAAGAGAGCTATTAATATAGAGAAATTTTTGAAGGAAAAATGATTGCACCTTCTTTTATGATAAGGACTTGCTACAAATATTATGATTTTAAGCATACCCTGAGTTGCTCTCTTTACAAAACTTGAAGGACTTTATTTGTAACATAAATTCCCAATTCTTCTTATTGGAGGCTCCCTCTGAATCTAACCACAATCCTTTCTTGCTTAAAATATACGTGAAATCTTTTTTCCAAAGAAAACAAAAGGAAATGATTATAACTAGAAATAAAAAATAAAGTTAAATATGTGTAGAGGGAATCAACAAAATAATGAAAGAAATAAGGAATACTTATCTTTTGTTAAAAGGTGGAAGCTCTCTCTTGATCTTACATCAATCTATTTTTGTGAGGGATTTATCCAATTTATGAAAACAACTCAAGCATTTTCTAAAAAAACATATTAGATCTATAAGCCATAGAAATAAAAAAGAAATATTGATCCTAGAGTCAAATACAAGAGGAGCATTACAAGCCCTAAAACCAATAACCTATATTATAGGCAAAGGATATACAAGGGATAATATCCCCGAATACATAATTGAATAATTCTTTGTCTTCGGAGTCATCAATTTTGTTCTTCTTTGGTGGAACTTGATTAGTGGCAACAATGGCTTGATCTATTTCTCTCTTACTATTATTAGGATTATTAGGGCATTGGTTGTTATAATTTCCCATCTTGTGACAAAGATACATTTTTATTTTAGAAGGGTCAATCTTCCCATGATTTTTCTTTGACCCCTTAAATTTCTCATTTCCTCCTTTCTTCTTGAAATGGGCCAAGTAGGAATTTGAGTTATTTTCTTCATATTCTTGCTTACCTCCTATAAAGTAATGATGAGCTTCTTCTTGAGTATAAGAAGAACACATTTCTTCGAAGAGGGATAATTTTTCCAACTAATAGTTCCAATTATAAAGACATTCCATGACTTTGGTAGTCCTAAAAGGGTGGTAATCACATGTTCCTTATCAGAAATTATTTCATCAACTTTATTTAGTTCAAATATTATATAGGAAATTATTACAAAGTAAGACGTCATTTTATCAACTTTGGTCATTTTTAGTTCAAATGTCATTCTTTGGACTTGCCACCTGACCACTATTCTTGATTGTAAATAACTTGGAGATAGAATCATGCATTTTTATTTGAGGTATCTAGAGTGAATATGTAGGGAATAAAGTTGTCTTTAACTCCATACGCAATTAGGTTCATTATAATTTCATTTTATTTGTACTTCTCCTTTGCAACATCATATGTAGGTTCCTTCACTTTTCCTTGTAATAATTCCAATACCTTATTGTGCAAGGATGAGGTGCATCCTTGTTTTCCATGCTCTAAAGTTAGAAGCTCCTTGCATTTTAATCTCAGATATCATTGATGAGGCCATAAGTAAACTTTTCAATGTTACTCTTATGAAGCATTTTAGATATCCTTGTATCTTTCTTCTTCAAGTTAGATTATTAACTTTTAAGAATTCTATAAGATCTCTCAATACATCTATCCCCTTAGAAAAGGTAGTCCTTCAATGGACTTTCAAGAGGTTCAATATATAAGACTTCACTTCTCCTTATGATCTTCCTTAAAATATTCTCTTGTATCCTTCGTTAAAATGATGAGAGATATTGGTCTTCAAGTTTCCTTTTTCCTTCTTCTTCACATTAGTTCAGATACAATGTTAGAAAATCATAAAGGTTGAAATATTTCCTTATATATATAGTCACATGTGATATACTTGAATTACTATTATCTTCTTTTATGTCTTCTTATATCTTATTTTCATCAAGAAACTATCAAAACCAAATGAATAAAGATAAAAACAAGTGACACAGTATGTAGACCCTCAGTGAAGGAAAAACCCCTCTTCTAGGGGAAAACCCAAAAACAAAATCTTATCTTCCTTTAGAACCAAATAAATGAGACAAAGAAGACATTTCAACCATGACAAAGACCTCCTCCAATCCACAAAGTGAGCCTCCCAAGATAGTCATTCCAAGATGACAAAGAACAAATTATAATCAATACGAGTCAATCTTCTTCAATACTACATAAATCATAGATTTCGGCCCTACTGCTTTAGAATTTTGACATCTATTGTAGACCTAAAAATATGTGAGGGAGAAATAAGAAACATTATACTTCTCTTCCTCGTTATGGTTCCTCCTATCCTTGCTACAGACTTTCCTTCTTCTTCAAGTCTTCTTCACCTCTTCACATATCCTTTTGCTTGTAGATTAAACTTCCTTGATAAGTGAGAAAATTAAGTTGAGATCGATCTTGTCTATAGTGGTTGGATCACCCCTTTTGAGGTTGGCTTGAAGGAAGGACAGGCAGACTTGATGGATTAGTTTTATATGACCATTTACGTAAAACATAACATAATAAGCCCAAGAAGAGTCTAACATATTGATAAGGAGAGTGGCTCATGCCAAAAAATGTAGAAGAACACAACGGGTGCTTTGACCTAGAAATATAATAAATTGAGCATGAAACCCATGCTTATAAAATTTATTTTCTTTTGATCTTCACAATCATTTTTATTTTTTCTTTCTTTTGACAAATACATAAGATTTACATCATGTCATGAGCAATAAAACACTTATGAAGATCAATAATAGTTGCATTTCTCAACAGTGTGATCATTTTCATCAACATTTGGAGTCCATACCAAGACCCATCCTCTGAATGTAAAAAAAATTGAGAGGACGGGAGTAAAAGAAATAAATAAATAATAAAAAGAAAGAAAAATGAGTTGGCACGAGGTAAACCCTAAAATAAGTAAGAGATGAAAGGGGTAGCGGGTGGGGGGAATACAATATATCATCATAGCATCTGCACAATAAGAAAGGCAAAATCCTTAAAAAGCCCAAAATATAAGGCCATTACACAAAATATGACCTCTTGTGTAGGTAAAATATCCATCTTTTATGCTAGACTACACATAAGACACAAACTTCCACCCTTGTTTCCCATGACTTTACCAATAAAAACACACTACAACTTATGAATTGAATATTCTTCTTATGGAAGATCCACCTTGTTGATGCTCAAATAATAATTAAAGATCGTAAACAATGTTCTTGCTCCAATTTCACAAATAATGAATGAATTATTTGAAACATCATTTTCATGACAAAACATGAGGATATCAAAATAACATTTTGGAATGAGGTTCAACTAACAAAAAATGATCTATCCTAAAAGTTAGATAATCTAGTAGGAGACTTTGTTGATCTAGCATAAGCTTGAGAGAAGAAGTTTAGATTTGATGATGTATTCAAGAATCTAGCCAAGAAGTGAAGGACCAAGGAGGATGTCAAGGTTCTTGTTGGATGTAGCATCAAAGGTGTGAAGATATTATAAACATGGAATTTTGTTGTGAGAAACTGCTCAAGGGTAGAGATTTTTCTTGTCGCGTTTCAAGTCTAAAGCAAGACCCATCATTAGGACAAAGGTCGAGAGGAAGCATATGAGAATGAGTGATATAAATAAGGAAAGCAACGAAGAAACGAAGAAATGACTGACAATTTTAAATACTAATGACATTAATATATATAAATACTAATTTTAAATATATTAATTTTAATTATGTGTTAATGAGTTAAATGAATCCCCGGTTGCGGGTGACAGCAGGATACCATGGGCTGAGCCACATGGCCTCCATGTGACGCCCCATGCGTAATAAATATATCATGACCGCGGCCATCATCGGTTTATTTCAGCTGATGCGAGCTCAAAGCATTAATGTAGAGCAGGTTGATAGGATGGGAGAACTATGGTGGCGCTCAGATCAATGGGGAGGTGATAAATATCGGGCAGGAGGTCGTAAAAGGCCAAGGTTTCCTGGACTTTCAGGACACAGAGTTACCTGGTGGCAGAATTATCAGTTGCAGAGGAAGGTTTGCTGCTGGAAGAGGTGCGCGCCATCACAGGCTTCCCTCTAGACCCTTCGACATTCCGACTCCGGGGCTGATCATAAGAACTCGGAAGGCTCCTCGAAAGGCAGGGTGGCAGACTCAGAGGTTCGGGCGACAAACTCTAAGGTTTGCATTTCAGAAGTGTGGGGGGCCAATTGATCGGAAGTGGCAACGAAATTGGCCAGTTCAGGGACGCGGGAGGAGAACTGGGAAGGCTGGGAGTCGGCAACAGAGGAAATCAGGGACAATACGAAGGTGGTGGTGGTGCTTGGGCGGGGCAAGTGTCGAATTCTGGCTTCAAGGAGGCCACGCGACCCGCTCCAAGCTAACATAAGAGAAAAGGAATTGCCCATGGCAAGGCTTCGACATAGGTAGCCTAGCAGAAGAGGTTCTGGACATGGTTCGAGTCGGGGTCGTGGTCGTGGTGGGGCAGAGAGGGAGCACCACCATTGTTGCTGCTGCTACTGCTATCGACGGGTGGGGGTCACGCCTCTCCATGCAGGGCAAATTACGGAGGTTGGAGGGGCTAGCGATGAAGGGCCAGCCCTCCCTGCGTTCGGCTCTGTGGTATTTACCCTAGGTAAATCCTGGGACACTCATGGCATCTGTGCTCACGTCTCTGTTCTCTTTACCCAAATCCCAGAAGGTGCTAAAGAGGAAGTGCCTTCAAGAGGGGAGGATCCACCCCCTGCAGGCTCGGGACAAGCTGGTCCCTTGCTGCCTCCTCCAAGTGGGGAAGGTGCTTCCGGGAAGGCGATCATGGCCGACCCCTCTACCTCCCAGGCGACGAATGCTACAGACAAGGAGCGAGCCAAATGGGCTGCCATGTGGGAGGGGGTCCCTGAAGGTCAAGGATGGTGCACAATTGAAGAGGAGAAGCCTCCTGAGGACGAGTAGCCTCCTAGCACGGGCTCTAGATGCGATCATCCTCACACAGCTCCAGTCCAGAATTCAGTTAGACGTGGGTTACTTGGTTCAGGTTAGAATTCAGTCTGTTTTCCTATTGTTTTTTAAAAATATCCAGTTCATTTTGGTCATGTTCAGTGTCAGTGTGTCGGGTAAAATCAGTCCCCAGTTGGTCATGAAAGGCCGCCCCTGCGTGGGCTGGATTA
This sequence comes from Pinus taeda, assembly GCA_000404065.3. NCBI lineage: Eukaryota > Viridiplantae > Streptophyta > Pinopsida > Pinales > Pinaceae > Pinus > Pinus taeda. The sequence goes on along the minus strand of APFE031718024.1, from coordinate 70,803 downwards.
CTTATAAGTTAAATGGATAGTCTGTGTCTTTTTTTGGTCTTTTGGAATTGTTTTGCGCCTCAATTAGTCGTTCAAAGGCTTCAGGGAAACATGGTGAATGCTACCCCTGCGTGGGAGCTATTGGTTCAGTCGGTTGCACCCATGGCGCCGCGGGTGGCCATGGAAGCCAGGGTCAAAGTCATGCTACAATGTCTGTAATCTTTTATCTGTACATATAATATAATAGTTAGACAGTTTACCGAGAAAAAAAAATGCGTTAATTTAATATTAATTTAGATCTTATAAATTTAATGTGAAATAATTTAAATTAATATATATGTGTGTGTGTGTGTGTGTTAATTTAAATGTATATTAATTTGTTAAATGTATTATTTCAACTATGTTAATTTAAATATTATTAATATAAATATGTATTCTTTTTGCAAATGCAAGAGTCGGACCTTCTATTCATTAAACACAAAATAAAGTACAGAGAGTAGTACAAAAATATCAGACTCTAAGAAAGAAGGGAAACTACCAAACAGCTTTACTCTGCCCCTATCTTTACACTTAACTATGCTCCAAAGTAGAAAATACAAAAAAAGAATTGGACCAACAATAACCCCTAAAAAGGCACTAGTAATGGCTTTAAACCTGCTCGAAAGCATAGAGAAGTGTTCTAAAGCCTGGGAGGAGAACCTCTTGTCCCCCGACGAACACCGTCTTCACATGACAAGTCCATCCTCTTTTAATCATGACTATATGACTTGTCCAAACGAACAGACGGTTATAGACCCAAGCTGCAGGAAAAAACTGCCCACCAAAACCAAACAATCTGCACCGTAGAAACGCCAAAAGAGATCTGACTGTGGACAATGATATTGCACCTACCAACTAACTTGGGAGTTAGTGTGTGATAAAGGTGGTAATCCTCCCAACTCCATCGCCACGTGGCACTTCCTAAGTGGGATCGCTCCCAAAACACAGACACCGCTTTCCACTTGAGCGGGCCACGATCAATGGACAACCACCCAAGTTGTGGTAGGAAAGACTAGGAAAGAGAAACGCTAGTTTCATTGTCATCAAGTTTCATCTACTCCTTAATGTGCACTACGATGACCCTTCTTGACCCGAAGTGCTAAGTTTTCATCTCCGTACTTTCTACTTCCCCTAAAGCTCCTTTATCCTTGTCAAAACAACTGTAAATCTCCTAACCTCTCTTGATCTGTGAAACACCACTTATCTTTTCTGAACCATAATAAAAGAAACCCCATTATGAGCATGCCTTTGAGCCGACCCCTATTTGTTAACCATACCCGTCTCCATTGCTCTCTTAAGGAATGTTGTATTGTCTTCAATAGATTAGTTTGGACAGTCCGTTTTTAGTCTGTTGTTAGGGGAATCGCGCCAATTCATCACTGCCCTATTATCTGTGCAGACAACTCCTTGATTGGCTAGAAAATTCGCTAGCTTGTTGGCCTTTCTTCTCACCTTAGTGAATCTGACTATTCTTAGGCTCTATAGATGATTATGAATCCATTGGAAGACTTGAATAAGCCTCCAATTTGAAGAGGCTTTTTCCGGTCTTGTTCCCCATCTTATTCTTCTAAGAGAGTTGATGACAATCTCAGAGTCCACTTCAATGATTGTTTTTTGCCAATTTTCCTGAACCAGGAACTCAAGACTTTGCTCCATGGCCATTAACTCCACCATGTTGTTGGTGGTTTTACCTAAATTTCCATAAAAGATGAAAATAATATCTCCCTTGTCATCTCTTAACACCTCTCCATGGTCTGCCTTGCTTGGATTACCATTGGAGGCCCCATCGATGTTGAATTTGAGAAAGCCCTTAGGGGGAGGATGCCAGAAGTCAAGTTCTGGGTCCCCCATTGAACCATTCCTTACAGAGCTCTGAGGAACTAGTCCTTGCAAATCTAGCCTGCAGAGAATCCTCTAGTCTATGGCCAAAGGTGGGTTCGAGGGAAGATTTCTGATGGTAGTACTAACCATTTCCTTAATATGTTTTAGGATTCTATTAGAAATATTCTGGGAAGCGTTCTTAACATTCTTGAATATCCTGTTGTTCCTTTCTTTCCAAACATTCTAGATTATGAAGCTTGGTGTATGAGCCCAAGAAGAACCAAGAACTTCATTATCCAAAAAGTTCTTTCTCCATTTGGTGAGAGTGTTGAAAAGGCTTCCCATATCTCTGTTAGATTGTTGGAATATAACTGCAAAAGAATCCCATAATCTGGAGCTGAAAGAGCAATTGTTGAGAAGATGCTCAATGATCTCCTCTTGCGCCTCACAAAGTTGGCATCTAGAAGGCCCTAGGAATCCCCTTTTCCTTATATTGTCCTAGGTCAGCATTTTCCTTTGAAGAACCAGCCACAGAAAGAGTTTAATTTTCATCCAACCTAGATGCTTCCAAAGGTTTTTCCAGAGCCTATTAGGAGCATCGGGATCGAGTTGAAGGAGGATGAGTTTAGCCTCTTTAAGATTGAAGTTCCCTTCATTGTTTCTGCCCCATCTTTGTTGGTCATGCCCCCTAGAGAGTAGAATTTTCCTTTGCTCCAACTTTTTCATCAGTCTTTCAGCTTTGGTTAAAAGATGACTGTCCTCTCGGAGGTCTAATTTTCACCAATTTCTCCACTTCCCTGTACTATTGGTTTGATCCCAAAAATCCCTAACTTGGGTGAGCTCCTTAGTATCAGTATTTGCTTTGAGGTCCTTCAAGTCCTCCTATAAGAGAATAGGTTCTTGTTGCCATCTATCCTCCCAGAATAAGGTCAAGTCTCCCTCTCTAATTTCCAGAAGCTATGGTCTTCAATCAATCTTCTGTTATCCGAGGCTTTGTTCCAAATATGAGATCCTCTTATATTCCCATACATCCATATGCGTTCATTATCAGTCCAAGTACTTGCATATTTTTCTTTCCAAGTAATGGCCCATTGTGCTTATGGTTCCTTTATCCAATGCCACCAAAGTTTAGCCCCTAGAACCTTACAAATAATCTCAGGATCATCTAATCCAAGACCCCCATGGTTTTTGGGTTTTTAAATTTTATCACAGGCAACTAAGGTCCATTTTTTCTTTTCTTCCCCCTTGCCCCAAAGGAAGTCCCTTTGTATGTTTCTCATTTGATGCAGAATACCTTTGGGAGCAAGGATGGCTAAAAGCATAAATATTGGGATTGATTGAAGCACAACCTTTGTGAGGACCAACCTACCAGCCAATTTTAAAGATCTTATAGTCCATTTCCTAGTTTTTTCTTGCAGCTTATTGATAATCGGCTCCCAAATAATTTTGTGAAGTGGTTTTGCAGTTAAAGGCACCCCCAGGTATTTCGAGGGGAGAGAGTCTCTTTGGAATCCCAGAATTCTGGATATGTTCCTCTGAATAGAAATATGAGTGTTAAAGAAAACGATCATAGATTTGGAAAGATTAACTTCCAAGCCAGAGGCCTTGGAAAAGTCCTTAACAATTTGTTTGTAGGCAAGAGCTTACTTGACTGTCGGTGTTCCTTGAAACATGGTATCATCAACAAATTATTGATGAGTTAAGGCTTGTCCAGTGTGAGAGAGTTGTAAACCCCTAACCTTACCAGCAGCATTAGCATACTTAATGGCTCTGCCTAGACCTTCCATCATGAGAATGAAAAGAAAGGGAGAAAGAGGATCACCATGCCTAATTCCCCTAGAAGGGGTAAAAGTCTATGAGGGAGAGCCATTGACAAGAATTGAAGTGATTAGAGCGAAGATCCATCTTACCCAATTGTGATCAAACCCAAAAGAAAAAAGAACCTTCCTGATATAGTTCCAATTCAGTTTATCATAAGCTTTGGCTATATCATGTTGCATGATCATACCAGTTTTTTTCTTACTAGTCAGAGAATGCACCAGTTCATGTGCCTGGATGATGTTATTAAGAATTTTCCTTCCTTCCACATATCTTGATTGTTCTTCCGAAACTAATGTAGGTAAGAGGGGTTTGAGCCTGTTTGCAACCACTTTTGACATGATCATTTAAACCACATTGCATAGAGCTATAGGCCTGAATCTATCTAGGGTTTGAGCCTGCTACTGTTTAGGGATCAGGGCTATGAAGGAGGAATTCAGAGCTTTCAAAATGGTTCTATGTTTCCTGGAGTCTCCCTATTACACAAAAATATCGTCACCTTGATTATTTACAGTCGGTATGGGTCTATCACCACCTATGCCAGCTTCCTAAGCAAGTCTCACACCTCAGCTCTTCAAAACAAGCTTTAGAAATGAGAGAAAGACATCAAAAAGTAATGTAACTCTGGTTCCACACTTTCTCTCACTTTTGCCTACGGGCCTGCACCTTTTGTTCAGGATATCTGCGTACTTATACGCTCTGTATGTAAAGGGAAGGGTGCGTACCCCTGTGAAAGTCAAAAGGCACATTTTTTATCTTAAAAAACTCACTTTGGGTTAATTCTAGAGTTTTCTAAAAGGATTTCTGACATGGATTGCTCGCTCCAAGTGGTTCATGCATCCCATAAGAGGAGGAACTAATCCCTTGTTAGGAGGAGCTATCCCTTTGAAGGAGGATTCTATCCCTTTGAAGGAGGACTAGGTAATTGATCTCCATTGCACTATAAATTGAAGCATTGGGTCAGTGGCTGGAGAGGTTAGAAGCTGAACTTTTGAGGGTAAATGCCAGTGAAATCAAGACTTCCTATTTGAGCTTAAGAGGAGAGATCACATACCTTTTTGGCCCCATTAGGGAGTGAGTGAAGCTTGTCAAAGTATAGGAGACTTCTTGTTGACCCTGGAAGGAGCTTGTACAGCATCAAGGCAAAGGTTGTAAGGTTCTTTTCTTTTGAATTAATACAATCAAGCTCATTTTTCTCAACAAGTATCTTATGCTATTTGTTTCATGGACTCCTTGACTTTCATGTTAAATATGTTTTATAGTATTGGATATTCAAGTGCTATTTAATTGTTTTCCTTGTTTGTGCTTGCAGGTTTGCAACGAAGGAACTTACTTGGATCAAAGGAGCGAAGGCATCTCCGAACTTGCGTTGGACATGAGGTAGGCTCTTAAACACATTTGTTTGCCATTATTTATAAAGCGCATTTAGAGAAAGATATTGTCTGGTTAGTTTGTTTGTCATTAGGTCTTCATTAGATTTTAGGAAGGTCTGTCTTGTCCGCAAGATCGATTGATTCCATGTGACAGAAAGGATCCAGGGAAACAGTTCAGCCATATCAGTCATTGAACAACGCGTCGAGGAAGTACAGCAGGCAATTGCTTAGTGCGCTGCCAAGCTTGCAATGATCTAGTTAGAGTTGGGAGGTCTTCACGCAAATATCTCTGCACCAATACAATGACTCAAGGGCGAGTCACGATGTTTGTGTTGGGGGCTTGTTGGGCGCAGGATCCCCCAAGGGAGGCTTTCGGGCTTAGAGCCCAGAATTTGATCAAAGATTGTAATTCCGATGTAAAGACTCTGCATTTTGTGGGCGCGGAGTGCATAGTTTGTAAAAGAGTCATAGGGTTGTCGACCCTTAGTTTTGTTATTGTAATTTCGGCTGTAGAGATCTACCCATGGTCCACGGACCATGGGATTGTATAAATAGAGTGAGGCTCTAAGTAGTTAAGAGAGAAATTGGATAAGAAAAAATATGAACATATGATGTATGCGATATAGATCTGAGGAGAAAAGTCTAGTTTTGGGTTGTAGAATAGGATAAGGCTCTACAGCTGAGTGCGTAGAGGCCTAGTAGTCCGCAACTGAGTGCGGAGACCCCTGCAACTGAGTGCGCAGGGTGAGTTGAGTCTATAACAATTGGAAGTATTAATAAAGAGAAGTTTCCTATCATTTCTGTGTATTTATTTCCTGTTTTATGCATCTATTATCTTGGGTATGAAATTCACTTCTAATACTTATATGATGCGCGAATGTGTATAATTGTATTGATTAAGTGAATGCAAGATAGAATATCTATTTACGCAAAGTTAACTAAGATCTGTTAGGAAGATAAGTAAGATACACGGTGTAGTTTGGGGAAATAGTGCAGTTTGTTGCCCTAGCAGCGTGAAAGCATCTTAGCCCCTAGTTAGGGTTGTGCGAAAGATGATTATAATAGATCGCGAAGGTATTGAAGGTTGGAATAGTGCACAAAATGACCTACGTGAAGACAGATCTAGTTGGACTAAATCGACATCTCAGACATCTCAAGGGTGCAGAATCTTGGTTCCAACATCCACCCATACTGCTTTGGTTGAGACTTTAGTCCGCGCTCCATGAGCTGATGCTGAAAGGGCCAGTAGTGTTTGTTTGGCTAAATAACTCCGAACCTAGGTCAAGCCTCCATAAGCCAACAATTAGTAACTGAGTCTTAGAAAATATGAGTTAAAAATCAGTATGACAAAACATGACCCCTCGTGCATATGCAGAAGGTGACTTAGTCCTATTTTATGATCAGGCTAATCATAAGTTAGGAGCCAGGAAGTTCGAGCCTATGTGACATGGACCCTACATTGTTAAATGTGTATCACAAAAGAGTGCATATGATTTAGTTGACTATGATGACAATCAGTTGCCTGAGTCCCACAATGGGCTCTACCTCCAAAAATATTATGCCTATATTTTGCATAAATACCTTGTACATTAGTGTGTTTTCCATTAGTGTGCTACTTTTGATGTGAATGCTTAAATTTTTACTAACATGTTTTCCCTGCTTTATTAGTACATGAAATATCTCTTTTGCTGCATGGGCACTCTATTCTCTCGATGGTGAGTTAGTGAGTTTATAGGGCATATGTCTAGGTCATGCAACTAACAATATTTCCGAATATAGTGCAGTCATCGAAATATTGTCGGAAGCTATTGCTCTTGGAATCAGGGCATTAGTTGTTAAAATTAACTCACAACTCATTATATTACAGTTAAACAACCATTATTCCATTAGAAACCCATATATTTTAAGGATGTATTTACGTGTTCGTCTCTTGGAAAGGAATTTTGATTGCATTACTTATCAACATATTCCAAGACATCTAAATGCATTAACAGATACATTGGCAAATCATGTATTATATAGACATCTATGACATATGTAAAATAAAAACCATCACATAGTAGGAACAATAAACATAATAGGTAAAACACACACACACACACACACACACACATATAGAGAGTTTGCAAAATGTCTTTTGCATCAAAATATCAAAATATGTGTTCTGAGACACATGGCTTCTCGAGCCTACATAAGTGTAGAAAAATGAAAACTAGAGGTGGCTATTCGCCAATAGAGTGCTCATGATAGCATGAAACAACTATGATGACTCGGTTCAACAATCAACATAGTTTGGCTGACACTCCTACAATATGCCTTTGATACTGCAGTGGCACCTGATCAACAGAAGCACACTCTGGAATGCCCCTTCTCAAGGCTTCTAGGTTGCGTTCCACCTCTACTATTAGGTTAGCTCCCTCCTCATAGGGTGCATCCTCAATCTATCGTGCCACCATCTAAGCTATCAGAGAAACCCCTGGAGGTTTCTCTGGTCCAATGTCTGCAAAATATCATAAGTTTCAAATCTTGGTTCACATAAAACATAAACATCAAAAACTTGAAAAACTTAAAAATAGTCTCTTACCTACATCAGTCCACTGTGTGCCTGGTGGAAGTGGAAGGTCAGGGTCTCCCCAAAAATCTATACCGATGTATGCCCAATCATCTACCATAATTAGCTGCTGACGCAACCATCCAAAGAATGGTGGAGGAAAAGACATTTGCTAACCACCTCCATGTCAAGGCATAAACTCACCCCACCTCAACAACCGTGGATCCTAGGGCCCTGGAGCCTCCACCTCTATCCACTAATATCTGAATAATGGTACATGCTCTAAGAAGAATGTCACCAAGATAGATCCATATCCGAACCATTTCAACTTATCTGTCTTGCATTTCGTGAGTTGGATCTTCATGTTGATCGAAAATCCTTCACACTAGTTAAAAACTGTGGGACTTAGACAATCTATGGCATATTGGAAATGAGATTTACTCACTTCATGCAAGGCCTGAGCTCCAGCTATTCGGGCCATGGAATGGAGAATTGTTCTTAGCGGGAGATTGGTGATAGTTTTTATGTATTTCTTCCCACTGTTAGTTTTCTGAGAGCCTCGGTAATGTCTTGCAATCAACATATCTGTACTGTCCCCTCTAGTATGAGAACCAGACAGCTGAATTTGTTGTCCCCTTCTAGACAGACCCATAATGAAATAGATGTATACGATATCTATCTCAAGTTCTTGGTCCCCAATCATAAACATTTGGCAGTCTACATCCCACCAACCAACCAAATGTTGTAGTAACTTAACTTAGCTCCTAATCCTAGGAATATGGAAGAATTTTAGTAACCCACATGCATAAAGGGCCTCTATGGAATTTGGGTCTTGGGTTGCTTGCTGATTTTCTCTTCATGCCCTCTCTCCTTCCATTTGATCACTATTTTTCACTGATTAACCTATGGAACATCCATAAACCAATACTTCATGAGCTTCTACGAAAAAAATTCGGGAAGAAATCATTAAACATGGAGGATTTTTTGAAAATTTTATCTCTCTGTGCCAGCGCATATGTTTCCCAATTTTTCAAGCCTAGAGTGAGTAGCACGGGTCGGATGGGTAAAACCTGCTCTGATCGCCCTCAACATAATTTTTTTACTTGCCCTCCTTACCATCCATTCTATGGATGAAAACACCTAAAATTACAACCAAAATGACGAGGAAGGACAAATATCTTACCTCCAGAAAATAGATTGAAGAACGGTGTCCTGGATTGGTCACACTTCTTGCCTAAAGATCAAGGAAAATTAGGGTAAAAAGTGCTCTCCAAATTACCAAATGTCAAATGGTAAAAATGTTTTCACTTTTTGAGTTTTTTGTAAGTTTTTTGAGATATTTTTACCATTTAGGGCACATTTTGCTTATATTTTAATATTTTTCTCGAATATCGGTAATGTGCATTCACTTGTGAAGTGACACGTCATGGATGAATGGTGACAATGATTAATTTTGACTGAATCAACAAGTTTTATTTTATCATTTTTTTTCTTTTCAGAATTGTAAAATTAGACGAAAAAGGAACCTCTTGGAGTTATCTTTCATCTCTTTTCTGACTCTTGAAATATGAAAATATTGTCGAGTACTTGTCATTTCGAACTCGTTAAATTAAATGAAATGACGTCTACTCAGTATAAGTTTAACCCTTTTCTAGACTGAGATAGAATATTCTACTAAAAAGGAACACCTTAGTCACACATGGCTAAGAAGTTCTCTTGGATATTGTTTTCTACCTTTTTAGATTTAAGAGACTATTTACGAAAAGGGACCTTTGGAGTTTCCTTTTTGCCTCTTTTTAAAACTCTCTAAACATGAAACTGTTGTCAATTTATCCCTCCTCCGGACTCGTAAAACATAAACGACGCAAGATTTGTCACCATGACAAGACCAAGTTTCTCCTTCCTAGGATTCGTTAAACTTACCAGGATGGATTCATCTGAAGGGTGAACTTATATGACAAGCATATGCTATCCTCTTCAAACATGTGATAAAAAATAATGGGGTGCTTGCTAGAAATAATGGGGAAAAATGGAAGTGAACACGTCATGTATTTTGTGTAAATCCAACATATCACTCTTGAAGATGACACTTATCTGTCGCTCGTGTTGGGTTTGGGTTATCCTCACTTCATCACTTGTCTTCCTGGGTTTTGGGAATCCATTTATCTTTCATCTAATTATACCATATTTTCGTCATGACCTCTAATCCTATGTTGAGTCAAATGCTGCCAAGCTTTGGCGTCGTGTCGCCGATATGTTCAAGAGAAGCCCCATATGCAATTTTTAGCACCTATACCTTGTCTGACTTTTCTGCAACAATCTTGAATCACTCTTACCTACTTTGCTATATATTTTGTTTCATGTCGATGATGTGGGATACATTATGGCCCTCTTTAGACGAATCTCTCCTTGTCGACTTTAGTGAATTATCCAAGAAAATGATCTAGGAAATCCCTTTCAGTACCTTGGAACTTGCATGCCTCAATGGCAGGTTCTTTGCATTCAACGACAGGTTCACATCATTGGCTTTCAATCAAATGATTCTGTGGGTGTTTGAATTCAACTTCATTGTTCATACTAGTGGATTGTGTTGTTGTACCTTGAGAGGCATTCTCATTATTGGTGGTTTCTCTCATGTCTGTTCACGGTTTACATCATTGACTGGAAATCAAGTGGCTTCCTATCATGTTCGACCTTGACACATTTATTCACATGGTAGAATTTGTACATTGATTGGATCGAGACAAAGATGAAGACCCTAGGTTTCATCTGATAAATATAAGTTGCATGTAGTTATGAGTTATTCCTTATTGTACACATGTTTCCTTCTATGCATATGGTTGTGACCATACTATGGGTCCATACATATGATCCATTCTATTCATATGGTTGTGTCCATGCCGTGGATCCATACACATGATCCCTTATATTCGCATGTCGTGGATTCATGCACTGTTAGATGCCTATTCAGAGATGTATTGCTAGGCATATTTATATAAAATATGTTAGATATGTATATTTTATTATGCTTGATTTGCAGGTCTCCTGACTTTGTTTCTTTGGGTCCTTGCCTTGACATGTAAATAATTTCACCATCACTCCCTCTTTTGCCTTCATGCTTTAGGGGGCATTTGTTACACAATATTTTTTCCTACTTCCCATCCCGTATCCTAGAGTGTCAAAATGATGAAAGATGTCAGTGTATTGAGCATGAAACACATACATAAAACTCCCTAAAGAAGAGAAGAAGAATTGCCTTGAGAGAATTCTGGAGAAATTTTCCTGAAACCCTAGTTTTTAGGATCAGCACTCTTTGCGCTACTGTTGGCCTGTACTAATGGCTTGTTGTAGCATGTTGACCTAGCGCTGCTAGCATGACTTTTGATAGGAAAACCATGCCGAACCTCTTCTAAAAGCCTTTCCTAAAGTTGAGGAGAAGCTTCTCTTGCTAGAATCTTTGAGAACAATGATATGGATGTTGTTGAATGAAGATATGGTCGAGTTCTCCCATTTCAAGTCCTTGATCCTACCTTTAGGGATCTTCCCCTTGAGATGTGGACCTTCCTCCCTCTTTTGTTGATCCCTAACTCCCTTTCCCTTCCTATAAATCGAGTTCCTTCTATCCCCAAATGGTTGGTGATTGCTTGGTTTCATTCCTATGCTGAAAATATGCCTAAATGCTGCCCATCTAACTAAGGAGAAGGAGTTCTTGAATGGTCTTGGCTTGGACTTGGAAATCCATCACAAAAGAGGTATCCAACATCAAGACACTTATGGTTGTATGCTTCCCTTATTTCTATTAATAAATACATCTGGTGTTTACTTTCCATAAGTGTATAAATTGCTATTCATTTAGCATGATGTTCCTTGATCTATCATATAGTTTATGTAGAATGAATTATACTATGAATGTTCTTGTCTCTCTTGTTTGATATTCCTTGTAGGTACTCATTCATAGTAGCGTAAAGAGGATTGAGCCTAGAAGCAAGAAGGTCAAGGACGACATCAACGAGCGCTTAACATCATAATGAGGTAGGTTATCTCTCTCACTTTTCATTTTTCAACATAAACTAGGAAAACTTGCCCCAATTTGTCGATATTTTTGCTAGATCCTCTCATAGACTAGAGAGATCACTTCTGTCCATAGAAGGGATTGTCTTCACAACGTTAATGAATATAAAAAAAATGTGGAGCTATTCCTCTTCCCATCCCAATTTTATTAGAATCCATGTCACATACATTTATATATGCCCTAGAGGTTGTAAGGCCTAATTGTCTCATCACTTTGAAAGGAATGACATCAATTTTCGCTCCTCAATCTAGCATACAGTTGACGCTTCTCTTAACATGTTTGTCTTGTCTACTTGTTAAATTAATATCTACACAAGATCAAAAGATTTTAATTGATTCAAAAGTTCCATTTTAATTTAGGTATCGTAAAGCATTGAATTAGTAGGTACTGGAATGTACAAATTAAATTTCTTTCTAGCATAAGAAAGTTCACAAAGCTTCCAATGTATTAGATACAAAATTTATTTGATGCATAATAGAAAATTATAAATGATTTTAATGCTTGCCATATTTCCATTTTGGCATTTATTTGATGATAAGAACACAAACAAGGTCATTCTAATTTTTTCTAATGAAAAAATCACAACTTTTTATTAAGATAGTAAAAATTTACATGTGCACATGCCATGAGGCATTCAAACTGTCAGTAAAAATGTGGTGCCCAAAAATCCGGGCTGTAATAAAACAAGTACAATAATTTATTATTCAATATCTTTCTCTTTTTAGGTATTTCGCAAGGACGTCCTAATATTTCCCTTCAATTGTTATGGGCTCTGTATTCCTTGCTCTTGACCTAGTCATACATCTATGCTGCTCCAAGGGGGAAAAGCATTAACTGTAATAATAAATAAATGTTAAATTAATTTATAGTTATTATTATTACAAGTTTTCTATTAATAAAAAGAGTAGTAGAGTGTTCTTTACCTGCTTCGGTACTAGAGAGACACATAATACTTTCAGATGTGGCCATATGTTCCTCCTCTTCTCTAGCCTCATCTTGTACATGCTCTGGAGTAGAAACAAGAAAGGTTATAATTAACTCACCATTTGCATTTAAATATTTTTAATTGTAATCCATACTACAAATTTTTATAACACATGAAATACCTCCAGTACCGAGCTGAACATTAGTTTCAAGAGGCATTCCACCATCACTAGGTTGATGTGTTGTATCTGAATTTCTTTCTTTCTTTTTACAATCAAGCACATTACTTTATGACAAAAAATAATAACCAATAGATTGTACAAGTAATAATTTATAAATTCTCTTCGTTTCTTTTATTTACCCGAGTGTTAGGATGGGTGTCGGAAGACTGTGAAGACGTCAAGCTTGTCCTATGTTCAACCACGATTTGATAGTTGTGCTTGAATGAAAGCTTGATGTATTCCTCTGTGGGAGCCTTCTTGAATTGTGACCCCTATAATTTTTCATGAGAACATCAATTTTTCTTCTTCTGTGATATTAATTAAAATTGTTATGAATTTATGATTTGGATGCAATTTTTTTTTATACTTATAATCTTTTGCGGTTAGTTTTGAGTAACCACCCAAGCTAAGATGATGCTGCCCATGTTTAGCTATTATAGCCTTCATGGCTTTGGATATATCTAGGAGCCTATATTAAAAATATTGAAAAAATTAATTAAATGTTGCATTGATGATAAAGCATCATAATTACATTATTAAAATTGCCTCATACCGTCCAGGTCTAGGTGGTGTCTTCCCTTCTTTTTGAAGTGCCTTCTCGTTTTCACTAACCACGAGGGGTTTCCACTCCCTCTCTAGAATCACTAGAGGGAACTCATATGACCTGCTCCTTTCCAAATGACACCTATACTGGTCCCACAGATGTTTTAAATGTAATCCTACCTTCGAGGTAACTCCAGTTTTTTTGAAGGTACCCTCATCGAACATGTCAACCATCCTATTCACAATTTCATCCTTCAACTTAGAAATTTGGGATTTCCACTTTTTGTGAATGGCAGACTTAAATATTTCCATGGTAGGTCATGCAAACACCTATAGAATACATTGTTTCCTATAAAAAAATATTATCATTAGCGTAAAATAATCACAGACTATATGTTAATTTTAATTAGATTGTACTTAATATTTAAAACACTTCTTAAATATTTGGTAGTCTCTCTAATTTCATGGGGACATAATCATTATCTACCAAAAACGTAATTAGTAGTGTCCTTGTGCTAGTAATGTAGGAAGATCCAGGAAATATCACTTTAAATTGTGCAATGGGATCATGCTTTGCATCCATAACATCATGTGCAGATCCTAGTGTATTTTGTTCACGGGGTGCGAATCCTGGTGTGTGTGGTTTAGTGGGTGTATTGGTCTCAGTGATGATGCGTCACTCATAGGTGGAGCCTCGACACTGCTACCAACGTTGACCCCCATAGTTACAACTTGAGTATCGTACTCACTCAAATAATCTTGTAAAATAAAGAGTTTTTTATTATTATTATAAAGAATGAGACAATTAAAATCATAAATAAATATATGGGATAATTAAATGAGTTTCTCACCCCATAGTGACAAATTTGGCCCATCACGGTTTTGACTTGGCCTTTTATCTCTTATGTTTGTGGCTCAATCAGAATTAAAGAACTGAGTTTCTTATTTAATTTTATTTGAAGCTTCTTTATTGTTTGGATCATATCAATGGACAAAAAAATTGCTTCTTCACTAAGCACTTCCTCAAGAGAATCTGTGGACTGCTTTAAGGCTAGTGCCTTCCCCTTGTCACCCTATTTATCAAATAATTGTAATTTGTAATTTTATTCCACCATCCTCAGTTATAAACATTCAAAGCTTTGAATTTGATGAAACATTTTAGATCAATAAAAATTTCCATTTTTTACATATGAGGGGATGTTTATCAAGTTAAATACTTGCTTGTAAATATTATGATATCTTGAAAGTTCATTATCACACATTTAAAAAAATCAAGCAATTCATCCACAATTATTCATCATTATATTAATAAGAAACCCACTATTTACATATGTCTAAATTTATATATAAACTGTTGGCATTATGTTTCTGGTATGGTTATATGTTACATATGTTGTACTTGATGGCAACACCCATGGCATGGCTCTCAATATGATGATAATTAAGAAGTACGCAGGAGAAAAGTTCACGAAATTTTATGCAGAGAAAAGTTTATAAAAGTTTATTTCATGTGGGAAAACTTACCTTTGGTCCATGGTAGTTAGTCCTTGGAATTTGAACCTATGGTTTTTGGACCATGGCATCTCGACAGACGTGTTGATCCCTAGTATTTAGTTGATGGTATTGGTTTGTTATGGTTTTGGCCCGTGGTATTGGTCCATGATTTGAGGAAGAGCTTGCCTATATAAAGCAAAGGAGATCATTTGGCTTGTGTATGCTTTTGGGTTGAATATCTTAAGATCTGAAATATTGGGTTATTCTTTCAAAAGCTCGATCTATATGAAAGTGAAGTGGAAAGCGAATCTGTGAAGGGTGATCTCTCGAGCGCTGCAGCTACGGAAGTGCGGAGGTGCCGCAGGAGATGCCACAGGAGGCGCCACAGGAGACGCCACAGGAGGCACTGCAGGAGACGCCACAGAAGGCGCCATAGGAGATGCCACAAAAGGCGCCGCAGGAGACGCCACAGGAGGCGCCGCAGGAGACGCCGCAGGAGACGCCGCAGGAGGCGCCACAGGAGACGCCACAGAAGGCACCGCAGGAGACGCCACAGAAGGCGCCGCAGGAGACGCCACAGGAGGCGCCGCAGGAGACGCCGCAGAAGGCGCCACAGGAGACGCCACAGAAGGTGCCGCAAGATACGCCACAGAAGGTGCCACAGGAGATGCCACAGAAGGCACCACAGGAGACTCCGCAGAAGGCGCCGCAGGAGACGCCACAGAAGGCGCCACAGGAGACACCACAGAAGGCGCCGCAGGAGACGCCGCAGAAGGCGCCACAGGAGATGCCGCAGAAGGCGCTGTGGGAGACGACACAGAAGGTGCCACAGGAGACGCCGCAAAAGGCGCCACAGGAGACGCCACAGAAGGCGCCGTAGGAGACGCCGCAGGAGGCGCCACAGGAGACGCCGCAGGAGGCGCCACAGGAGACGCCACAGAAGGCGCCGCAAGAGACGACACAGAAGGTGCCACAGGAGACACCGCAGAAGGCGCCACAGGAGACACCACAGAAGGCGCCACAAGAGACGCCACAGAAGGAACCGCAGGAGACGCCGCAGGAGGAGGCGCCGCAGGAGATGCCACCAAAGGCGCCGCAGGAGACGCCACAGGAGGCGCCGCAGGAGACGCCGCAGGAGGCGCCACAGGAGACGCCACAGAAGTTTGAAAATTTATGAAAAGTGGTCCTTGAAAGAAAAGAAGTAGGGGGTTGTAGCTCCCTTCCAGGAAGAGACTGGAAAACAAGAGAGAGTTGTAGCTCTCTATAGGTTGCAGCCTGTGTACTGGTAAAGGACTGCACCAGTACAAGACCATTGTAAAAGGAGTTTCTAATTTGAAAGAAGATAGAGACATATTGCAGCAGTGGTTTTCACCCACATTGGGTTTCCACCTTATATCTGGTGTTCTTTGATGTGACTGTCTGATTTTCTTGTTCATGCTCATTATTTATGGTATTGGTATGCAAAAATAAGTCAAAG
>APFE031718024.1:32696-46730 GCA_000404065.3 Pinus taeda | reverse complement strand
TGGAAGTCTAGGGTTACCTCAAGTTTTGAAATTGTGGTAAGTACTACAGGCTGTCTTGGAAAGGATGAAAGTCTAGAATATCCCTAAAGAGCATGACACATATTGATTTAGTATGGCATCATGGATAAACACATATGATAGTAGCATGTTTAAAAGTATACTTGGTTGAATTTCTTGAATTCATCTAGTATTTTAAGAATAAAAATATTGGGGACCATTTTGCACAAATATTCATCCATACATTGTCTAACATTATGTTAAAGGAAGTATTTTTGGTAATATGGATCATCATGTTCTTGTAAGAGTAATCATATTGGAAGGATATTGGAAGAGACATTATGAAAAGATCCATATATATTCCATATTGTATAGAAACAATACTTTCAAAAGGATGAAGGAATGCATTCGGTCAAGTTGCAAGCTCATTGTAGGATACAAATAATTAGACGATTGTGTGAAATATTAAGAATGCATGTTTAAAATAAACTTTGGAATATATGATTCATATAATCCTATAAGGTTGGTCATATGCATAATGAATATTTCATTTAGTTATATGATTCCTAAAAAGATGAATTTGACTTACTTTAGAATGGATAAAATGCTAAGACTTTCTCGCTAGCATATATCTCGTGGTTATATTATTTTATGTACAATTACATTGATGTTTACCTGCCGTGAGGTTAGTGCCCTTTGACCATGAATTATTAAAATGTTTCCTTAAATTACAAGATACATGACAATATATTGTAGCAAATGAAAATCATAACATATAATAGACATTTCTTACAAGCTGGGTAAAATAGAATACATGCCTCCCCCATAATAGCAACATCTGTATCTATTCAATTCAAATTGTAATCAATGAGCAAATATGTTATACAACAAATTGACCTCCTCATCAACTCAAAAGGGAAATACATGATAGCTGAAGCAAACATCACAATCACAGGCCTAGATTCCACACTAACGCTGGCTGTAAACTAACAACCTGCTTTATAAAGCTTGTTTGCAAGCCTAAAGGTGCGTTAGTGACCCCACTAACTCAAGTTGTTAGTAAGGGGACAATGTTAGTGAAACTTGGTGAAGTTCTAAGGGTCAAAGGAACAAATTGACTCATAAATACCTAGATATTTGTTCCTTAAATTACTCAAGAAAAGCAAGGAAACATTCAAAATCGACCTATTTGGAGTATTTCTAATCCGAAAGAAGGAGGCAAATGGGAAAGAACTGAAAAACATGGCAAGTTCATTGCTTTTGTCCTAGGGAACTCAAGGAGGAACTTGGAAACCCTAACTAAATTGCTACATAAGCAAAGCTAGGGCTATTGTGAAGGAGGCCAGGACATTTGAAAGGATAGCATACTTCACTGTTGAGCATTGTCTCAAGTCATAAGAAGTGAGCAAGAAGGGAGAGAGAGAGAGACGCTGGAGGGGCAAACGAAGGTTTATGTAACAGATGGTTATAATCACTCTTCCAATATTAATATAGAACTGCAATTGTACTGTCTACTCTATGGTGTTGGTACTATCATTCATTAAGTTGTTTGTCCGATACTTGTTTGCATGAGTGGCTTAGTTATATGTAACTATATGGTCTTTTATGTATTCATTTATTAGTTATCGAAGTTGTATGCTATGATTACGCTTGTCTCTTCTTTGTGCAGGACTTGATCTGGAGCCAGCTCAGGGGACTTCCACCTAGCTACATTGTGCTCTCCAGCAAATCTACACGGACGCTTGAGGTAATCTCCTTCTCCTACTTTGATAGTTGATTATTGTTTATGAAAATGCATGTAACTTTGTGACAGTTGCAAATAATATTACAATTTGTCGAAGGTCCTGGGAAGACCTTTGAAGGTGTCTTCATTCTCCATACACCATGCATTTTACCCCATAGCAGAATTGGTGACTCTGCTGGGGACTATACATCTAGTTCCCGGTTTTCTCGGACAATTCTTGGTTTTCTCCTCCTTCTAATAACTCCCTATACTTCTGCAATCCCTTTCTGACCCACCAAATATCTTGCTGCATCTTGCCTACATGTATTCATCTCTGAATCTGATTTAGAAAGTCCTCTTTTTGATTGATTTCCCACACTAATGCAGGTTAGCAGACTACACAGAGCTTTATAAAGCACTGTGTCTGCTTACAGGGAGCATTAGTAGACCTATTAACTCTCTGTAGCCACTATCACAGAGCATTACTCTCCCAATAACTAGATTTTCAGCTGTGTTTGTAAGCCAAAAGGGATAGGAAGCCTTCTCATGGACTGAAATAAGATCTGTAACTACATTTTTCTAGAAAAATTGGTTTCCTAAAAAGTTTTTTTTTTTTGGGGAAATAAGTTTTTTTTTTTAATTTCTTAAAAGCATTTTTTACGAAAGAATGACCCACATTTTTTATTCATCCTTTTGTTTAGCTGGTTAAAAGATGTTCTATTTTGGTTTCAAGTAGTTGTTAAGAAACATTGGAAATAAGCCTTTTGGTTATGCATGTGTTAAATGACTAAGATGCATGGAAAGAATATGAATATGTGAAAAACTCTCACTTGTAGAATACAACTTGTTTTCATCGAATTGAAATTTTTTTAAAGCATTGTCTTGTGCATAATTTATTGAGTCAAGAGTCTCATCACATTTCATACGTCAACTCCCCTGCTGAAGACAATAATCAAGTACACATAAAATTTACCTAAAATCAATCAATAACTCTTTATTGAGAAAAAAAACATTAGTGCAGGGTAGGATCTTGGGCTAAGTAGTGTGAGTAAACTGCCCAAGGTCAAAAACCAAACTAGTGTCATTAAAAGAGAGAAAAATTCCTTCTGCACTCATACTATCGGGACCACTCTCGTAAAAGCGGAGTGAAATATGAGACAACATCAGACTGTAAGTGAAGGTAGCCCGCCTTATCTTACAACTCCTTTGGGTATTTTGTGTATTGGGGATCCCTTCGGGGATTTTGGAGCTGAGTCGGGGACTCAGGTATCCTGCCCACATAGCATGCTGTCTATGAATATGTCCCCCCCGGTGGTGTCTACGATATGAGGTATCTTTAGTGGCCAAAATTTTAGGGACTAATGACCCCATTCATGTCCATGGCCCAATCTATTCCTAGCAGTGCAGGGTATGGATTACTGTCATCAACAATTTCTATTACCTCAAAGTTTGTCTGCGTACTTCCGCCTTCAATGTCTACTATCACCCCTTGCAATCTTCCCATCGGTAAGATATTTTGCTGGTTGGCCATCCTTAGTTGAATAGGAGACCACTGTAGGGCGGGCCTGCCCATGCGTTCCCACGTTTTCTTAGGCAATATATTCGCATCCGACCCCAAATCCAAGATGATCTGATCCATCTCATACTCACTGATTTGTGCCGTCATTTGCATTTCCCACTCGGTGCATAGAACATGTTTTCCCATTTTTTGGACTACAAGCAGCTCCCCTGA
This sequence comes from Pinus taeda, assembly GCA_000404065.3. Taxonomy (NCBI): domain Eukaryota; kingdom Viridiplantae; phylum Streptophyta; class Pinopsida; order Pinales; family Pinaceae; genus Pinus; species Pinus taeda. The sequence continues at coordinate 43,278 of APFE031718024.1, read as the reverse complement.
TCCTGCGCACCTAGTGATAAGTTCTTGTAGTCCTTTAACTGCCTTATTGTCACGTAGAAGCTTCATATATGTCTCTAAAAAGGTAGTAAGCATAGACGGATCCATTCCTAGCTCAATTGGATCCCTACTACCTAGAGTAGAGGCTTTTGTGAAGCTCTTTTGAGCCTCCTTAGATGTCCCCTTCACATGTTCCTTCCCACAGTCAGGTTCCTTTGTAGGAGCATCGTGACCCTTCACATCTTCTCTAGGTTGTTTCCTCGCCTCTCCCCCTGTAGTTGTGCCGCTCCTCAGTACCATGTTTACGCTGGGATCCTCTTCGCTTGGTTCATACCTCATCATTTGGATATTTTGAGTTGGAGCAGGCTGTAGTACCCCCTTTTCGCACATTTGGGCAATCTACCATTTCATGGTCAAACTGCTCACAGTATGGACACAATACTCTCGTCAGGTTAGTACAATCTCGAGCATAGTGCCCCGATCCTCCAAAATCATAATAGATCAGTTGTCCGTGCCCTCGTCTAGGTCCCATTCCTCCCCTTCCTCGTCCACGTACTTGGAATCCACTGCGTGGCCCCGCAGGTTGGTCAGAAACCCGCTTCTCAGTCTACATTTGATAGGCTAGGGTCCTTTCCATCATTAGCTCATAGCTTCGACACGTTCGCTTGTCGTGACTCACTAATCTACAGAAGTTGCAATACAGCTGCTATGGGGTCTAGGTATACTTCTGCAACATGTGACAGTTGTTTGTTGCATGCTTTCCTCCTACTTGAAAAATCGCGAACTAGAGTGCAGGCACCATAGTTGGCCCTGCTTGTATCTCCATCTTTAATGGCATCGACCCTCCTCTCGTCAGATAGTTTGCGAATATGGGGCGGTGATCCTTGTTGTGACCTTGGCCTTTGCATTTGATACACCACACTTCTTCATGTGCCTTCGGTCGGGGCGCCCTATCTTGCTTTAAACTTTGCATCTCCAAGCATAGGTTTTGTAGCTGCACGTGGATTTGCTGAACTCCCAACCCCGGATCCTAGATTGGAGTTTCATGCAATCTCATCGCTGTCTCTAATGCTTCAACTTGGGTTGACATCTTTTGCTGTGACAATGCCATCCTCAGATGTGGTGTCAAAGAAGCCACAAACCACGCGTAGTGATATGCATCCATCAGCGTCATGTTAGCCTTGCAGATTGTACTCTTCAATCTCTGATTAGATCCCATGGGGTTTCACCAGGTAGCATCACAATCTCCTTAAACCCGATGATCAACTGCGTCTCTAATTTTGGCCGACTAAATTCTTTGTTCAATGCATCCTGGATCGTCACTATTCCCACATTCAGGTGATTGCTGGAGTACTTTATATACGACGTTAACGCACGATCCTACAACACGCTTACCAGAGTGGCATTTTTGATGTTATCATCCATAACACCTTGGGCTTCCCATACAACCTTTACCACAAACCATAACTGATCTGGTTCCTCATTTCCTATGCCTCTAAATACAGGCAACTTGATCGCACTCGCCATTCCAACCCTCGGTGGTGGCGGAGGTGGGGTAGGTGACGATGGGTTTGATGTAGGTGAAGTAGGTGATGGCGTGGATAGTGGTAGTATCAGTGGAATGCGTTGCTTTATCAATCGGATTGTGCTTCTCAGAGAGAACCCTATGAGCTCCTCCTCGCTTTCTTGTGAAAGTGAAATTAGGGGACTGTTCTCTAACCCTTTGGTCCCTCGGTGGCATCTTCCGCTCCATGTTACCCCAAACATCAATGGATGTGCATAACGTGTTTTTCACATAACAACATTTTAATCCAAGTATTCAGTGATTTGATGTACTTACCCCGTGGTCCTTGGAGAAAGTGTCTTTCTGCTTATTTGTAACTCACAGTTGTGTCTATCGTGAATTCAGTGATAAAACCTCCTATTATTCAATCCAACCAGTGATCTACTGCCTGTGCGATTTTATCTTCGGACGCTTCCAGCCTATGCACCCACTCTAGAGTCCACACGATGGGCTGATCTAGTCTGCACCTTCCCTGACTGTTAGCTAGCTTTGTGATCCACTCATATAGTTCTGTCGAGAAGGATGTCAATAAGATCTCGTGGATCTCTGTGTATATGTAGTGATCCAGCCACCTTTCCTCATATATCCACTGATTTCTATTTTCATGTACCACAAACTCGTGAAGCTTCTGATCCAACCAATCTTCAAGTTCTTTCTTCGTAGGGTTCCAGTGTTTCGACATCAGACATCCCTTATGTAGATCCTGGTCCCGGCAACAGAACCATTTGTTGGCTTGTAGGGGCCTGACCCAGGTTTAGAAGTGATTTAGCCAAACAAATCATGCACTACCGACCCTTTTAGCAATAGTCCGCGGAGCGCAGACTGAAGTCTCACCTGAGGTAGTAGGGGAGGGTGCTAGAACCAGGTTTCCACACCCTTGGGATGTCTTGATGTGGTCTAGATGGGGTCGCGAACCATTCTGTTCCCTCATGCTACTTTGTACTGCTATCAGGCTTCCGTGTAGATCCGTGCCTATGTGCTTTGTTATTAACGAGTTTATTATAGATCTGATCTACTTAAGGTATTTAAGCAAACATAATAACCAGAGCGCACAATCATAAATATGCATAAATTCAGAACATAAGAAAACAAATATATTCACGATAAACCACACAACTGATTCAAAAACTCTTATCTTTATTTATCTTATGTCAATACAACTAGATCCGCCCTGTGCACTCAGTTGTAGGGGTCCACACACACAGCTGCGGACTCGACCAGGCCTCTGTGCACAAAGTTGCAGAGCCTCTATCTATCTACTCACACCCTCGACTCAAAATTATAGAATCAGAGAGAATATTGCCTTCATAAACCCATAACATTCAGATCCAAAAACCAAAAACTGACTTCTAATCTTAGAGCCTTTCTTTATTTATACATTCCCATGGTCTGCGGACCATGGGCAGGCTGACTCACTTTCTATTTTCTTATATTATTTTCGGGCGGACAACCCTTTTGACTTGACTCATTACAATTCACGCTCCACGTACCTCGTGGAGCCTTTACCATATTATTACCAAAATTGTGGGCTTTAAGCCTCGAAACCGTTATGCGGGACCTTCGCTACCCAACGAAGAGCCAAACAATTTCATAAAAATGAATTTACTACATATTTCAGGCTTTAAAAATTCTGGGCTCGTGAGTCTTTGGGATGGCCCATTATTTCACACAATATTCCATGCCTTCGCTACTTATTGACCTCCACCTTGGCCTTACCACGCGAACATGTTTCTTCCTTTCACTCCCTTTCCTTTTGGAAATTAATATAAATATCGGTCTTCAACCTTCCTAGTATGGACCACTCTCTATTTCTATGTGACCATTTCTCCCACTTCCACTACGCCATTAACTCAACTTAAGCTCACCCACTTAAGTCTGAAGTAATAGAAAAGGTATTCACAACAACCTCGCTAGTATAGAAACTCTAGGTGGAATCGACATCTAAATGCTCCAGTTCATTCTTTAAAGCCTAGCTTGTTGGAACATCTATCCCAAAAGGTCATTGGAGTAGAAGACCTTCAGATGGGACCCACTACTCTGTGTAAGCTTGATCCTCATCGCCCGCTTATTATCATTATGTGATCCTTTGATCCTTCTAGCCAAAGGCCTCCAGCTTGGAACTTTAACTTGACAATTTTATTGGGTTCTATCTCTCGATCTATTAATTAACAATTTCCTCTTCACCATTTAAAATGACTAAGTGTTTGTTCACTTGCTTGCGTATTTGGGCTTTGCTAGTGTTCAACACTCCTCTGCATTCATTCCGCCTCTAACTTGCTTCCGTGGCCTCCAAATATTCTATGGCTCTTATGCATTGGTTCTCGACCTGTAAACTTTAATTGTGTCCTCTGTTACGCCAGATCCATGAATGACTCCAACCTTTACTAGCTCAAAGGAACCCAACTCGGTACATATTCATACCTCTGTCACATCTTTGTCATAGGTTATGCCATACAAAATTAGTTGTGGACTATGTATCATTGATTACTCCATGGATCAATTATCAACACCTTTGACTACCTCAATCATAATGGAAATAGTCCATCCCCCACTCTATAAGGATTTAGTTTCCTTTGTAATGACTCTAATGCGCATTCTTGGGACACTCTTTCTCCTTATATCTGACACTTGAAACCATCAAATAGATATATGTATATATATATATATATATATCAAGCTTGTGAGTGATAAAAAAAGGCTCGATATTCCGGACTCATACACTCAAACGAAGTGTCCTCATATATTATGTGTAATAATTTACAAAACACCCTTGGCTAGAAATACATCATTTGGCTCTCTCTCAGCCTTTTTGGCCTATTCGGCTCTAAAAATCCTCTACCTATTCCTTCTTGTCCACCCATATGCATTTTGGCTTACAAATATAGACAAAAAGGAATTATTAACTAGAATTAATTCAGATCCATAATTTCATCAACAAAATCCTATCTCTAGATCCACAAAATCCTCTCAGAAATCCAACTAACTCTAAAATCTCTATAAATATCCCAAATACTCTCGAGATCTCTCATTTAGAGAAGATCTAATTACATTAATCCTCAGATTAATTAATTATATACAATTATTCTAAGAAACATAGGAAAAATCATAAATTAAACAAATTCATTCATTTAGGGAACCAACTCCCTTCGTAAATGAAAGACCTCCACTCTAGTCAAAATACATTTGACTTGGAAGTGGAATGCTCCTTCATCAAATACACCTAATCTCCTGAGTGACACTAAGGGTATGGGGTATCCAAAAATTTCCATCCTCAACATAGGTATAAGAAAAAAAATCTAATTCATCTAGTGTAATCCACTTTCCAAGAGTTTACAATGACTATGATATCATCAAAATATAAGTTGTGAATAAAAAGTTATACCCTTCAAGGATTTTCCTTGAGTTCCTTGTCTCTCTATTGCTACATCAACTCAAAAAACATTAACATGTCCATGTGGCATATGTATATCTCCATGTCATCTACTAGTATAGCTACTTCTCATGTTCCACCCCTATAGAGGTTAAACCTTTCACATTCTCCCTAAGTTTCAATAGGATAGGTTCCCATAAAGTCCATTTTCTCTATCCATCGATTATCATTGGACATCAACCCAAAACATGGAAAGCATGAACTATAACTAAGCCAATTAATGCAGGAAAGAATTCTAAATTTATAGGGGTTTATCCTTTAGTGCACCATGAAAAAACTATCATAATCAAGGAATTTTCTCCTTCTAGGAGCCAACATATCGTCCTACCAAATTTATCTAAATACATAAACATTCAAATTGCCTTACCTTTCACTTGAACGTGCTTATTTAAATTTACTTGCAAACAAATTCCACTCATAAAACATATACAAATAAACTCATTATCCATGGATTTACTTTGAACAAGCATTCCAACTTAACACAAATAGGATTTGCTCATTTATGATATATATTTATGATAGATACCTTCTCATATAATATAACCATAGAATAATACTCAATGACATTCATGTGTATTTATTCAAGAGAACTGGTCACAACAGAGACATCTCATTCTTCTAAGAAGAGAAGTAGTAAACACAAATCACATATACATTTATATAGGTTATAAGATAACGATCGCTTATTTTAAAATTTTGTTTCCAAACTAACTATGGACAAGCCATTTTCCAACCAATCATAGGATCAATTGCACATAACTATTCTATAGTTGGATAGTTTAACGCTAGTTTATGGTACCATCAAGGAAAACCTTTTCAATTCTTAAGAAACTAGCTAGGTGAAGGCAACTTTCCTTCATAGACATAAAATAATAAGGAAACTTGTGTTCCCTAATAAGCCTGATGCTTCATGTTCTCTTGATCCCTCTCATCTAGCTTGTAACAAAAATGAGGAAATCCATTTGTTGCTCAATAGTTCCTTAGTGGTTTCTTTGCCTCTTACTTCTCACACACCTAGCACACATCAAATTGTGGCCCCCTCATCTCAACTAAGTTCAAGGGCTCTTTTACAAGTATTTAGAAAGTAGGAATTGGTTTCATTATGCTTAGAACGTACCAATTATGACTGAAATCATGCTTGAATTTTTTGGACATATTTGAGCAACCAAACTAAGTTCTAATTGACCAAATTACTATAGCTATCACTCCACTTAGAAATGCCACTTTTTAGGATGTATTTTGGTAACTGATATGAAGATTTAGTTGTGACAAAGTTGCATTGTTTCTTTCCATTCATCATAAGAAGAAGATTCTTTAAAGGAAGCTGTTTCAAATTTAGTATATGGATTCAATTAAAAATCATATGAAACATCCATATCATCTATGTTAACTGAGTCAAAATTAGCTACTTCACCTCCATCTTCTCTAATGGAACCTATGATTCCTGTCTTTTTTACGTCATCAAGATGAAAACTTTTAGGTGCTTTGGTGAGCCTTTTTCGAGGATGTTCATGAGGTTCTCTATGTTTCTCTAGTAACTGAGATGGGGATGATTCAATGTTTAACTTTAACAATCCCTTCAATCACAACACTCAAAGGGAATTCTTGATCTAAAGAAGTAGGTTGAAATTCATGAGGGGGAGATAATGCTTTAGAAGTAAATTTCATAAAGTGATCCAACATACGGTTCCGCCACACCACCCCCCCCCTTAAAGATGTGGAAACTCATTATCAAATTCATGATATGTATTTGCATGTTTGAATTTATCCAAACGAGAATGCTGTCACTCAAAAGCGTCACCAGCCTTGGAAGATTCAAGAAAAAATACATTTATAGAAAGAATAAAGTTGTTCTTTACCTCATCATAAAGATAATATGCCTCATCTATATTCGCATAACCAAAGAAGATTCACTTCTAAGTATTTGCATCAATATTACTTCATTGTTCCCTAGGAATCAAGGCATGACAGGTGGAACAAAAGACCCTGAAATGCCTTATTTTAGGAATGTGGAGATCAGGGAAAATTTTGAGGATGGAAAATTATCTTGATGTTTAAAAACATTGGTGAATCTCACTAGTCCCTAATATGAAAACTATATAATGTTTATCTATGTATTTGTAAAACTATTCAAATTTATAATGATTTTATTATAATATCTATATAATATTGGTAATTTTTAAGGTAAAATAATTTTATATTGTAAAATTTGGGCGAATCATTTTTATAAGAAAAGGAAATTGGTGAATCAGTTTTTTGGAAAAATCATGGAAATTTATCCAACCTGCAAATATTAGCCACTAAAAGTTTCCATGGTGGAGATAACATATTTCATAAGGTGTATTACCTTTGAGAGCTTGATATGTACACGTATTTTCACATATATTGCACATAGAACCACATCAACCCAATAAATCAACTTTACATTTTTTTAAAACATCATTAAACAGACCCTGTTCAAGATAGTCCTATTCATTATTTTAGCTACACCATTTTGTTGAGGGTTGTATGGAATTTTGGTTTGATGTTGGATCTCATGTAAGCAAATATAGTTTTCAAGTAACACCCTCCTCCCACATTTACCCAAACTAACCATCCACTGGGGTAAACATGGGACAAAGAGTTACTATGATATTATTCAACTCCCAAAATATAGTTAACGATGTGGGATCGACACACCAAAAACCAAGTTGAACTTCCTCAAGAGCTATAGGAACCCCAGGGACTAACCAACAACTCCAGGTGCCCAACCCCTAAGTCAGATTGATTTTTTACCAAAAACAACCTAGTTGCATGAACAAGCCTTCATTCATGTGAATGTAGGCCTCCATTCACTCCCATAAGCATGTAAAGGAGAGACTGCAATCCTTTTCATCCAATTTTGTACCTACTACTATGATATTTGAGCCACTTTTTTAGGGCTAGTCTCCAAACCATTGACCAAAACTTGATGAGACTTTCCAAGACAATAAATGAACCCAAGAAAAATCCTCTAACACAAAGCTTGATCAAGTACTTGACCTAGCCAAGCCTAACCATGACATACATAGTGTCGAACACATTGTGAACATGTAATCTAGAGGCTATAAATGCATATCTAAACATAAGGATCTGATTCTTACCTGAAAATCACCAAGAAGGTCTAATGCCTTCTCATAATAGCTTAAATAAATTATTTTAACTCATACATTTAATATCCATTGAGTTACCAATCAAAACATGTTAAGAGCCATAATTAGAATCGGTTATGAAACCATGCTTATAACTAGCACATAACCAAAATATTAACAATGATAGATCAACCATTAAAGCCACCTAATAATAAGTAAATTTACACATATAACAAAAGAGGAAAAGAGCTCCTACTAAAATATGAAAAAGCCAATCAAGTCAGGGATTTCCACGTACCACCCAACCATAAATTGGGTTGAACCAAATCTTTCTTTCAGCCAATCGCCCCTGTGCCATATTCCAATCATGACTATGGGACTCATAATAGAACCAATCAAGGCTTCCTTAGGCTTTACTATGTATCCCTCTAAGGTAATCCTAGGCCCAACAATAAATATACACTACATGCTTTACCACAATCTTGTCATATACTAGTCAAGGGATCACTAGGCCCTAAACAAGCATGGATTCCTTCAGACCTTTCCACCTAAACCATGAGGAATTTGTATGTCTCCAACCTCAAGTATTTACCGTGTATCCTAAGATTGGTGGTCAAGGGATTCCTAGGCCCAGTGAGGCTCCACTCTTTAGGATTTACCATGTATCACGCCATTACCGATCAAGGGGTTCCTAGGCCCAACAAGAGTATTCACAACTAGGATTTACCATATATCCCACCATTGTTGGTCAAGGGATTCCTAGGCCTTGTGATTTTTTTCCTCAGCCCGCCCCACTCAGTTTCAAAACCATTTGGAAATCTAGCTCAACCAAGTAAGAGAACACCATCACACCATGGTTATCCAGAAATGGCAAGGCAAGGCTGAAAACCATTTTCACACCTAGAAAAAACCCATGCCAATGATAGTAAGAAAACCAAGAACACACATGCTTGCTAAAACTAGCAAGGAAATCATACATGCAACTCGATAGCTACAAGTAATCCCATTGTTGCTGCTAGATCCTGTGCTTTCTTGCTTGATCTTTACTTCCCTTTGATTTCTTTGTCCTTCCTTATATTTTCTTCCTCCAATGCTATAGTTATCCAAGAATTCTCTAAGTGTATGAGAGTATGAGAGAGTAGAGAGAATAGAGAGAGAGCTCCAAAGTAGAACTGACAAAATTCCATGAACTTATCCTCATAAGCCTTTTTATCAATGAGGCCTCTATTTCTTCATTTTCCATTATTTTACTTCATTTTCCTCCTCACATGAAACCTGTGACTTTCAGCTACATTTTCTCCTAATTTCCTTTATTTTTCATAAATAAAATGCAAATTAATGTCTCTTGTCTTTTCAAATGCTTTTCCATTTCCTTTGCCAATTTCCTTAGCCATAATAAACCAAATGAACACCCACACTAGGATGTTTTTCCCAAAATTTAGCTTGGAATAAGTGTCCCATTATATTGGTTATTATTTTTCCTTTATTAACTTGCTTACATGGATTTTTAACTCAGGGTTGTTATAAACCCCTCCCCCTTAAAGGAACATCGTCCTCGGTGTTCAATGGCACCTACAACAAGGAAGACTGTTGAAATGTAAAACGTACTACTTATGGAGCTTTATAACGCAAGTCGTTGCATTATTTACAATGACCACTACTGAAAACATGACAATCATACCACTTAATGGGACTTTATAATACAACTAATTACGGTATTTACAATAACAACCACATATACTTTGAAGATTTTATTCAACTGGAAAATAACCATACTATCTATGGTGCTTTATAAAATCCAAGTTGATACAATATTTGCAATAATATACACATATACAAATTTGCACATTTTCTCTAACCAACAAATAAAAGGATATCATGCCTGTTTCTATAACAAGGGAATCTAGAGCCTCACACCTCCTCAAAATTAGTACTAGGATTCACCTCCTTCCTGGGATGTCCAAAATCCACTACCAAAGTCAAAGCTACATCCAATGTCCAACACTACAATCATGTGCCACTTGTCCCATAAGTGAACAATTACCAGATCATTGTTCCAGGGCACACTCCCAATGTACTTATGATTCCATCTGGAAATGCTAATGACCAAAATAAATACATTCCTTGACCTTCCCTTCTCTATTACACGGTCCCTCAGGAATTTTGATCACCCCCTTCTGTGCAGTCACTCACCTTCCAAGTTCCCTGACATCCCCTATCCCACGCGATCTATCCCTTGGAAAGGTTTCCTCACATCGGAAGGTACAAAAACCAAGGAATATCCATGCCTTAAAACCATCATACTGGTCATAACATGCTCATGGAAATCAATGGACACTATTCGGTACCAATGTCCCACAATGGCCTTGCTCTTGAAGTCCTTTACCAACATATTGGTTCCTATTCCAATTCCTTTTCTTGTTGCTGCTAATTGTATGGTAGTTAATGTTGGAAATAATACTGAGAGGGGGGGGGGGGGGG
>APFE031718024.1:0-30552 GCA_000404065.3 Pinus taeda | reverse complement strand
ATGCCTGCGTGTACGCACCTTTTGAACGGTGTGCCTGCGTACTCCTTATTTTCTTCAATATTTCAGAGCTGTTCATCAATGTTTGCTATTGACCTGTTGTACAGTGATCCATCACCTGTATGGGTTGCCATCAAGGACAACACTTTAGCCATAATGCCAACAGTTAATACAACCACCCAAATTGGGTGTTTCCAAGATTTCCTGACCAAGAACATAACTTCAATTAGATTTTAAAATAAATTCAATTAAATTCAAATCATACCTCATTGGTAGCTCATCAATAAGGTACACTTGCAATTCTGTTCATTTCCTATCACAACAAGTCAAACTAGTTGTTTTACCAAATTGTAATATATAAACATATCACATCTGGTTAGCTCAAAACACAACCATCATAGATCAAAATCATGAATCACATGCAATCATCATAAACCATAATCATAGATCACATGTAACCATCATAAATCAGAATCATATCTCACATGCATAATAAAACTGAAATAAAATATTGATACTTATCCTTTAATCGGTATTTTTCTTCTACCTTTGTCCATTTTGTACACATACAATATTGGTTGCCACAGCTAACAAGAACCTACACCCGACATACAACACAACGCATACACTTACACCTGGTGTAAGTTACAACATAATACATATATGTACACAATGGATACACATATCATGATACCATGACTACACAATGCACATACATAGTACCGCATGTACAAAACATAGCATGTACAACATGAAACAAATACCACATGAACACATTACAACATGTACAACATGCACACAATACCACATGTGCACAACAAAAAATGTACGACATGTACGCAATACCACATGTACAACATGTACCAAGTACCACCTATACGCAACACCACATGTACATGGTACCACTTGCAAAAATGTGTACACAATACCACATGTGCACAACACCACTTGCACAATGTGTACACAACATCACATGTACACAACACAACTTGCACAATGTGTACTCAGCATCACATTGACACAATACCACCTGCACAACATGTACACAACACCACGTGCACACAACACCACATGTACAACATGTACACAACACCTTATGTACCACATTTACATAACACCACATGTACATAGCACCATTTATTCATAGCACTACATATACAACATGTACGTAGCCTCATCTATGCCTAGCACCACATATGCAACATGCAAAAAATACTATCTGTACACAATATCAAATATACTGCATGTACACAATAGTAGTATTGCACATCCTAAGACCACATTGTCCTTACCAAGAAACCTTGCTTCTAATGCCTTATCAATGCTTGTCCCATCATGCCACTGATCATTCTTCTTTCATTATGTTGATGTATCCTTCTGTGTTACCTATATAAACATAGGCATAATACAATACTACAAGCATACATTATCAAATGATATCCAAATGATATTGATGTAACAACCCTAGTTAAAAATCCATGTAAAAATATATAAGACCACGGTCATGGGACACGTATTCCTACCTGAATGTTTGGAAAAACATCCTAGTGGGTCTTCATTTCAATTATTATGGATAAGGAATTTGGAAAATGCAAAGGCTTTGGAAAGGCATGAGGAATTTATTGGCATTTTATTTATGAAAATAATGGAAATTAGAAGAAAAGGAAGATGAAAGGTCACAGGTTGTTTGTGAGGAGGAAAATGATGGAAAATAATGGAAAATGAATAAAATAGAGGCCTCATTGATAAAAAGATTTATGAGGATCAATTGGAAATATTTTTCTTAGGCTTGGTCAGTGTAACCTTTTGTTAGTTTAGTTTGGGAGCTCTCTCATTATTCTCTCTCTCTCTCACTCTTAGACATTTATAATTTTCGTGGAGCACTTTGGCATTGGATCAAGAAAGGAAAAGAAGGAAAGAGGAAGGAAGGAGCAAGCAAGGAAGAGTAGAATCAAGAAGCTACAACAAAATTCTATGGAAGTATCAATTTACATGTGTGTTTTCCTTTCTAGATTTATCATGTCTGGTATTGCAAAGGTTCTTTGTTCTTATGGAATGGGTTTTTCCAGCTGTGATAGTGTTTTCAGCCTAGCCTTGTCATTTCCGAATAGCCATGGTGTGATGGGGTTCTCATGTTTTGGTTGAAATGGATTTCTGGATGGATTCGAAGCTAAGTGAGGTGGATCTCCGAAAGAAATAATTCATGGCCTAGAGATCCCTGGATTACACTGTTGATTGCAATAAAGCCACTGGCCTAGTGACCCCTAAACCAGATTGTGTGCCTCGGTGGGTCTAGGAATCCTCGACTAGTGAATGGTGGGATATATGGTAAATCCTAGAGATGGAGGCTTTCTGTCAGGACTAGTAATCCTAGGATGGGATATGCAGTAAAGCCTGGAGTGTGGGTCTCGGTTTAGGGCTTAGTGATTCGGTGTGGATTGCAGTAAAGCTTGAGAGACTAGCATACAGGTGTTGATCGTGTTGGACTCGCCAACATTCAAGGGGATCTCCCTAGTAAGAAGTCCCAACTAGACCACAGATAGTTTGGAGTAGGAGTCCTAGCAGTGGGTGGTAATGTAGTGCCTTAACCACAGTAGCGTGCAAAGATAAGTATGATGACTTTGGTCAAAAGCAAGTGAGTGATCTTGCAGCGAGTCAAGTGAGATGCATGGGGGGTTCTAACACATAGAGGGTAAAATGAAGTGTGCCCCTTAGAAGCTTGTAATAGTATGCAGCCTGAAACAAACACATGAGGAAAATGACATCACAAGCTAGAAGCGGAATAGTCCACAAAACAAAGTGATGTTAATCCAACAAATTGCCTTCAACGAGATTCATACAATTTCATACCAAATATTTCATAAGAAAATGCACAAGTTAAACAACATACATTGCTAAAGTAACCAGAATAGTCGAACTACAATAACAACATATGCATGAAAACATGTTGGCTCAGTTATATTTTTATTAAGTGAAAGTTACATCCATACATAGACCATTGACAAACACTAGCCCCAATAGTGGAACATCACAGTCAACACCACTTGATCCTCCAAAAAAGTGTACTCACTCTATGCTGTGGAGAATCCAAGGCTCGTCACAATACTCCCAAGCCTTCTCTAAGCCTAAGCCTAGCAAAAAGCTTGGCTCCCAAAAGCCTATTCTATGAGTTATGAGTTTATATTTATAACAAAGGGTGGAGTGACCTTTAACATTCCCCTTTGATTCTTTGACTACCCTCATGACTCTTCAAATCCTTTACAAATAACTCTTTACATTAAATAATTACCGTTCACATTCCACTAATGACACTTGAAATTTCACTTACAATATATTTACAAATAATATACATTTTCCACATATACCCATGTGGGACAAAATAGGCTAAAGTTAAGCTAACAAGACAATCACTATGACTCAGAATCTTGGGGAAAGACCAACTTGAAAACATCCTCTTGATGATCTTCAGTGATGAAATGATGCCAAGCTTGGTACTATGCTATGGTGTCCCCATACTGTTTGGTGATGTATTTCTGGGAATAGACTCTTTCCTCCTTGGCTTCTGGGTATATGGTCCTGAAACCTTTTTCCAACTCATCTTGAAGAATGTGCAACATTGTCCTGAGTACGGCAGGACCACCAATGTAATTCTACATGTTTTTTTTGCTCAGTTGCAAGTCATCATTGGTGGCCTCTCATATTAATTGGTCCATGTAACTGTCGACCTCCAGTTGGACTTGGCTCTTCTCAATGGCTTGGATGAGGGAACTGATCGAAGGGATCATGTGTGTCCTCACCATGACATCGATACTATTGAACAACCATGCATAGGAAACCTATATGCTATTGATGAATGGAGAGAGTTGCTCATAGTCCGGGATCAACATCTGGATCTGTGCTTTGTCTAGCTCTATCTATGGGTTCATTATCTTATGTAAGTAAAGCATGGCTCCCTTGTATCTCATTGTCCATTCTTGTACATATGAAATAGCAGCATGTTTGTCCTTGAGAGTTTGGACAATATTTATGCACCCCTACTATAAACCATATAGATGGAAAACTACCTTATGCACGGTGAAAAATCTATCATAAAATTTTCGCTTGGTGGCCTCAAGAGTTTATACTTCAGCAAGTATCGCTTTCCTCATCTCTGCCATAATAGATCCTGTGGATTTTTTTGCTCTCTACCTAGATTCTTACAAGTCCTTTTCCATATGATCATTCTCTGCTAATAAGAACTTGACATTTGAACTCGTGGCTTCTACATAAGCCTTAGTGGCATCGACCATGGTAGCTGGATGCTTTCTAACATCTGACACTATCACCCTTTCCTTCATAAATGCAGGTGATGCGTGATCATATGGGAAATTATTTCTCCATGCTTGTACAATATTTTATTGTAACTCATCAAATGATATATTGTACACATCCACCACGAGATCATCATCAAGGAGAACAAGCTCTCTTTGCTTGATCGGGACTAGTTCTGATACTGGAGGTGGTGGAGACTGTGGGGAAACCTTGGATGTTCTCAGCATGAGGTTAGTATCTTGGTCTTGTGGCTCTTATACCAACTCAGTGTCCATCCCTCCAGCCATTTTCTCAATCTTCTAAGCAAGTTCTCGATCCTACAACTACTCACCCTCTTCCTCATTTGTTGGTTGTTCTGACTCTTCAACCTGTATTGGTGCAGTTTGCTCTATCATTGCTCCTTTCCCTTCTTCTTGTTCATGTTTTTTCTTCTCTCCCCTCTCTCTCCTTCTTAGCTCCTACTCTTCCTTTAACTTCTTCTATGTTTCCTACAACTTCCTTTCCTCTTGAACCTCCAAGCTTTGATTGTATCTCTTTCTTCGCTCTGCTCTCTTTATGCACTGATATCTCTTTGCCTCAACAGATGAGAGGATCTTATTTGAACTTGTAACTTTTCTTAACTTCTGGGTTCTCGGTAATATTCCTCTTGCCTTTGTCATATGTCAGTTTGCTCCTTATTACTGTTGTTCTTATTTCTGCTTGCGAATCTACTGCCTACAAAGAAGATTTCCATTCTATAACTATGTTGACTAGCTCCTTGAGCTTGGAGGAGTTGTAACAGTACCTCCAAGGATCTTCCTCTTCCCAATGAAATGTCACGTGGATCCATGGACAATACACCTTCCAACAATGGTTCTCTCATATACAGTGGGGATCGTATGGATTATAGTCCTTGGTGTCGAACTCAAACTTTTCCAAGTCATTGGCCTCGACATCCGCATCCTTCAAACTCCTGATATTATACAATCCAATCCACAAAGGAAGAGAAGGCCATGGTTCCTTCTTCCTGCTATGCAGCCCTGTTGATAACCCTATGGAGATGTGATATGCAACTTCTTGCATGACCAACTTATCTGTGGAAAACCTTGGTAGCACATGCGGAGGCTTCTCTCCGCCAAACATCTTAATGAAGGTGCCACCGAGTGAGGCATACTAATCCTCAATATTAAGTATTGCCTCCATCGCTTCTCGGGACATGCAAGGTGGATCTTGTTCAAAGATCGGCTTGTAAACTGAGATGATTAAATGGTTAGAAAGCCTCGCCATGACTCCTCAGTAGATGCACATGGAAAGCAACTTGCAATAAATATTCACAGTATTCTTTGATGGTGTCCATGTCCAACCCATAACAGGAAACTAATGTTGGGCATAGATTGCATCAAGTAGGTATGCGGACATATAGAATCTCACTTTCTCATCCTTGGGCATATTTCGGGCATTAGTCACATTCACTTTCAGCTGAAGAGCCAACAGATCTAACCAATTGAATGGCCTTCCTTCCTTCACCAACTAGTCCAACACAACCACCCAATTCTGTGGAAATGCCTTCGTGCTCTCTTGACTGTACAATCAACATGCAATATATGATCAAGAGTTGGTAGGCCTTTCTGAGTGAATTAATCTAGTAAACATGATTGGGTGTCCATCTAAACTGCAAAGGCTCTTTAACCCACCGCTTTTTGATGTCTCTAGTGTTCACATTGTTGTGGGTGGCATAGAGAGTGCATCCATGCAGTTCACTGGTTCAGGTAGGTGATACATCTGTTGATAATTCTTCGTCTTGAAGGTAGCAAGATGTGTTCCACTGGCACTGCTCAATGTCATCGTCTCGGGATTGGTATGTGAGACAATCGAGTGAATGATGCTTGCACATGGGAAGGTGGGGTACCTGCATGCAACCTTATGTAAGCTTGACAGGTGGATGTTGACATAGATGTGCCAATCTTCTAGATCTTCCTTGAAGTTCCCTCTAAATATATCCTTGATTTCCTGCCATGTTATCTCCATGCCCTTCTCTATGAATAGTTGTGTGTCTATATAGACTCACAAGTTCACTGACACCTACTCAACTACATCCCCAATTCTTCTCTCAACAATATCCTTTGATGTAGATTTCTTTGAAGCCATGTTACCTGTGTTGTTGAAGAACTACTCAACAATTTCTGCACCTAGAGACAGAGAGGACACTTATGGCATGCAAATGTTAGCTTGAAAGAAAAACCAGTTCAAGAATAGACAAACAAACAATTTGGGCAACTACTGGGAAGGATTAACCAATTATGGCTCTTAGAGGTGACTTCTACTAGCTCGATCTGTGCATTGTGTGGTCCCAACTACCAGTGGGGAGGTGATGCAAACTAGAACTACACAATGCGTAGTTTAGTCTAGCTTGAGCTGGCTAGGATTGCACATTGCACAATCCCAGTGATCAAGGCTTTGGGATTGGATCTTGGAATTATGTGGTGCATAGTTGGAGCCAGGCTTTGGCATCCTCTATGCAATTCCTAGAACCAAGGCATAGCCTTGAGATCCAGAAATGCGTAGTGCATGCTAGGAGGAGCAAGATCCTGGCGAAGGAAGTCCAATTTTGTCCATGGGCAACATGAAAATGAGTAGATATTAAACTGTAAGTGATGGTTGGTGTAGATCTAAGTGAATGATAATGCATGCAATCAAAACAAATGCAGGGATTGATTGAACTAAAGAACAATGAAGCTTATGGAGAGAGTCGCTACAAAGGTGATTTTTAGTGAAAAAACTAGGTAATGCATGTGACACTTAGGAAAGGAAATGAAAAACTTAAAAAAACACTCCTACAAAATAAAAAAAATCAAGACCCCAGCATTCGTTCACTAAAATGGGTAAAAAAACACTCTCACAAGCCAAGCAACCAAAAGTGACAGAAAAAGCAGTAAAAGACTAGAAAGAAAGACTTACCTAGAAAAGTTACGACGACTATGCCGAAGGTTCCTAGATCTCCTAGGGAATACCATAGCTCCAAGATCGAATGTGAAAATGAGCTCTCGAGGAATCCATTAAATAGATTTGGTCGATTTATGGTTTATGATGTGAAGGTCAAAATGTAGGAAAAAGTGACACTTGCCAACAATTTCAAAAAATAACTCGTGTAAGTCTGACTGCTAAAAATAGATACCTATTTTTTAGGGATGATTTTTTGCTTTTTTATTTTATCTTTTTCAAGAAAAAGCTGCCACGCATGCATAGAGAGATTTCATAGTTCTGGGAAGAACTGGAAAACTCACTAGCTTATGCATCAGGCAACTTCTAAGGGAAATCTTCTACACAATTCCTGGGTTGAGTAGCTCTCGTTGCCTCTCATGTTCTGCGTAGTTTCCCAGCTGAAGGTAGGCTTCCAGCTGGGTCTGCAAAATTATGGAGCCGAAGGTCACTATTGGCTTGAACTATGCATTTCTCGAGAGCAAGGTAGGTTGCCCTCAAGGATTGTGCAACTTACTAAGGCTAGCCTAGAACTGGATTGCAACCAAGTCAAGAGATCAACTTGTGGTTAGATAGCAAAGCGACTAAAAAAACAAAAGTTATAAAGAAAAAAAGAAAACTCAATGAAAGTGTAAGTACTTGGATCACAGTGAGATAAGCTGCTAGGATTTTAGTAGGGAGACTCCAAAATGAAGCATAGGAAAAAATTTGGAGGGTGGTTGTAGTAGCTACAACATTGGCAACGCACTCGTAGAACTCTAGCTCTTTGTATGGACCTTATCTCGTGTAAATCGAGTCTAACTCTTCCAGAATTATTGTTTGATTCTTTGATCGTCATGGCTTATTCACTAGCTTGAGTTAAAGATATAGTCCTAACCATTCTCGTTCATTGGCAACACACATACCAATCCAAGTCAACCAAGTTGTTTCGATTGCAAATGAGGGGTATATTGATGCACAAGTAATATAGGTTGTCAGAGTTTTAGTTCATCTATGGTGTTGCTCTACTACCAGCATGCTTGGATAGTACCCCAACGAAGTCACTTTAGGAACACAAGCATTGGTCTACTACCAACGAGCCTGGACAGTACCCCAATGGAGTTACTTGCTTCACCTCCCTGTGTAGGAAGCCTTTCTCTCCTTTCGCCTTTATTTTTTTTTTCATTTTTCATTTTTCAAAGAACTGTGTATAGGCACTTATTTATTTCATGAGGTGGAAGAGGGATCCTGACTTATTGAGAGCAGAAGAGGTTATCCCTTCAGAGAAGGATGTTTATATATACCTATGACATACTTGTTAATGTTTCCCCCCTCACCTTACTCTACTTGACTAAGTTGACAAAGGTTAACCTAATATAGAAAACATATTAGAGTAGGTGGTACTAGTTAAAAGTTCAAGCATTTTTATTTCACCAAGACTCACTCTGAAAGGAACGTATTTTCCATTAGGGTATCATTGAAGAAATAAATGCAATATCTTCATAAGGAGAGGGAATAAACAGATAACCAAATGTTGATATTTGTACAAGTCCTCTTGTATTTCACCCTTCTTGTCACAAGAAGCCAAACACGATTTCATGGGAAAGTTAATCCAACGGGTGCATAAACAAAAAAAAAAAGTCAAAGGAAAGAAGTAAAATGAAAGAAAAACAAAATACGTAGAAGAAAAATAGGAAATCAAACATTACTCCTACTCCTAAGCTAAACAATGCATGGGCCTACTCATGTGAAGTGATATTTCCAATGCAGCCACTGACACATTGGTTGTCCAATATAAGTGATGGCACGATTAACAAGAAAGATGTACAGAAAAGCCATCAAACAAGAAAGATAAAGCAATGAAAACCAACATGTTTGAAGTTTGAAAACATCCACATAAAAGAAAATATTAAAATCACATGAAAGGAAATTTGCAAACGTATCATGGTGTTGTATCACATTGTGCGCAGACGACAAGCATGTACACACTTTTGACCTTGACATATGAGAAAACATGCAGAAAGAAGAAAAAAATTGTTTCGAAGCATGGCTTGCTACGTATGACTCCTCCAATGCATGAGCGATATGATCATGTGATTCTGGTGGAGGATGTGAAAGTTGTATATCATATTTCTTTTTAATGTCAATAAGAGAATGATGAGGAGCCTGGGGTGATTCAACAGATTTTTGATCAGAAGCAGAACTGTCCTTAGGGCTACGAGAACCTGACATAACTGTCATCTTGGGCTGAAGTGCCTCAACAGCTTAAGGGTTTTCCACTTCATCAGAAAATAGGTCATCAAAGACTGGTGGCTTAGAAAGATCGATAGGAAGTGAATCAAAATTGCATTCAAATGAATGAGTAAAAATATCATGACAACCACAATAAGAAAATTTGAGATCTACATCGACATCCTCAAGATCTAATGAATCATACAGAGGGGTTGATGAGAAACAAAATATTTCACCCTGTAAATCTCCAAAAATGACAGATGAGAGGTAAAGTGGATTTAGAAAGAAATATTTGTCCTCTTTGTGATCAAATGACACACTAACATCCTGTGTGTTCTGTGAATGATCATAAGTAGAGACATTCGGGGATGAATTTTCACAAGAAATATAAAAAATGGTAGAATCACATAAGATGTTAGGATAGAGAAAATGAGGTGTGGACATAAGGAGTTCCTCCTTCACCACAAGTTCTTCTTCATATTCCCACACATACTCATAAAAAATGATAGCGCAGGTTGGTTGCTCAACACCAACTCCGTCCATAACTTTATCCTCGTGAACATTACATGTGGAATCTAGAATAGATGAACATGGTGGTACATAATATTTTGTCACACCTCCCATACATCCCTGTGACATACCTCGAAGTGCTCGAAACATGACCATCATGCAGTGTACTCATTCAGATATGTGTCTCAGATCCTCCCTAAGACACTTATTGGAAAATGCCTTGAGCTTCCCCTGAAGGAAATAGCTCTAAAACCCTAATTTGAGAATCATTACTCTTATGAGACTGAAAACAACGATGGTCACCTGTTTCACTATACTAGACCCATGATGGCATCACTCTGTTTGCTTGTATACTCACGATGATCCCTAAAAGGCAATTTTCCAAAAGAGGATGAAAAGCTTCATGATCTAGAAGCTTCCAGAGCGGTGAGATGGAGGTTGTTCGGCATAGATGAGGTCGAGTTCTCCCAACTTGGCCTCTTGGTATTATCCCCATGAGCTACCTCCTTGATATGAGGGCCTATTCCTATCTTTGGAGAGATACTAACTCCCTTTCCTTTCCTATATATTCATCCTCTCCACAAAAAAAAATGACGACTCCACTGGGGAACTTATAACCCTTTCCATCCAATCCTTCACCCTAATTCTATGATGAGTTATACCAACCATTGATTTCTCGACTTGTCTACATCAGTGTGGATTTATACCATCACTAATTACTGCCTTTGAGTGCTAATTCTAGATTGTTTCTTGGAATATTTTTGTTTTTTCCCATATTCCACACCCATTGCGGGTTTCGCAGTGACAGTCGCGATGGCATCGTGAGTTTTTACCAATATATTCATGATGAAAAACAAACTCTTCACTTTTTGGTTGCGCTGAAATCATCACTACTTTTTCTATACAAAGTAGTGTTGATGACCCTAGCCATCGTGTGTTTGGCTATGCAAAGTAGCAATGATAGCCCAATCATCATGGGTTTGGGTATATAAAGTAGCGATGGTCCTTGAATGTGAATTTTTTTAAGGTTTCTTCCTTAGAATCCAATGTGGCTTGGCCCCTAAGGTCTTTTCCTATCCTTTATGCTTGGATTTTCCAGTTTTTGATTGATTGTCTTGATTAATTTGCAAAATTTGTCTCATTGGCTTTGAAGTAAACTCTGATTGAGTTCTGCAGTTTCTAGTCAATTAGTCATCACTTGCTTCTTGTTGGTGTCATTGAGATGTTTGTTTTATTGATTTATTGAGTGTTGTTTTCTATAGAAATCATTCAAAACATCATTTTGCATTTGTTTTAGCTTGTATTTCAAAATTTACTTTTCATGAAAATGCATTAGATTAGTTGCATTGAAAAGTTTTTTTTGAGATTCATCATTGAAAATAGATCACATTTTTCAGTGATTGAAAGCTAAAAATTGTATTAGGTGCATCAAATCATTCAAAATGGAAAGAAAAGCATAATTCATATAAGTTCATCTTTGTAAAGTCAAAATCATTTTGATTTCAAAAAAGTTGCATTTAGGATAGTGAAAAGTGAAAATCTTTTTTACTTTTGGCATTTCATTTGGAAGACGAAAGTGAAAGTTAGTGGAAGTAATTTTGCATGATGTGTTTTGTTTGATGAATTATTGATTGAAATATCTTCCCTTGATTATTCTAGCTTTCATTGAAATGAAAATTTTTCCTTTTCTCATATAGTTGCATCATAGGGGTTCAGGTGACATTGTTTTGAGCATTAAAACCATAACTTAATTGAATATAAACCTTAACATTTACCTCAATTAACCTAAGGAGCATTTGGAACTTAACGCAAATATCTAGAGGTCTAGGCTAGAGATGTGTTATGACATCTTTAAACATAGCAGGTGTCATTAACTGCCTGTAGTGTATCCCGAGGGTGAAATCTTGTCCCAATATGGAAGTATATAGAAGGTTCGCCAGTAATTTCGGGCATATCAAAGGCACTTAAGTATGATAAGTATATAAGGACACTCTCATGAAATGGTTCTATATTAGACAACGCTAACACGGCCTTATGCTCCCCGTACCATCGCATATATATTGGGATACCCCACTAGGTTTCTATCCTTTAGCCATAAGTAACCGAGTCATCCTCCTTGTAAACGTGATACACCGAACACAACATTTGGGGAGATTGGCCATCATATGTTAAGTCCTTGGCTTCTATTGGGGTGTATTTTTTGGTTGACAGATACTTGGTAAACCCTCTTGCCTAGATTAGCCCTTTTTGATTTATTTTTGCTAAAGTTCTAAAATCAATTAATTAACCGTAGAAAAACATCCTTCATATGGAAATACTCCTTAGTAGATCTTAGGTTGATACTAATCGCAACATTTCCTGAGTTTACCAGTCAAGTAAACCCCTCTAACGGGAATCCTAGTGCTTTTCCTTCTTTTGGAAACGTTGGTGCTCCTTATATGGCAACATTGGCCCTTCCTAGATTGACCATTGGTCTGCGAGTTTGGTTATTTTCAACCTCGATGATTCTAAGTGTCCAAACTTCTTTTCAACCGAATTCTCCTCCACCTAAACAAAATCAACCTCATTTTGATCCTAAAGTTGACCCCATTCCTTCTTCACCTATTTCTGCACCCCATTATTCCTCTTCGCTTGGTGAAAATATGGATTCTAGTAACCAGGAAGATAAGAAGAAGAAGAAGAGGATGAAGAAGAAGAAGCAAAATAAGCAAGGGGGCTACCAAAAAACTATTGTTACTGATGCAACTAATGAAGATAAATATTCCAACCAACCTCAAAAAGTAAAATTCCCTTGCATTTTACGTAAGTGTGATCACCTTCTTTGGAATTGTCCTAGTATTCCCAAGGTCTTAGAAGCGTGGTCCACAGTTTCACATCAAGCTTTGCCATTAGCCTGTGGTGATCATGCTGGTGATAAACCCTTAAATATTAATAGTAAATCTCATGGGAAAAAGGGAAAAGTGAAATTTCCCTGTAAGTTGTGTGAAGGTAATCATCTCATTCACCTTTGTCCTCTTATGGATGAATCTTCGAAAGAGTTGGAAAACCTTACAGCTTCTCAACCTCACCTTCTGACTGGGTATCGAAATATTTCCCATGATCCTTCACTAGTTCATCCAGTGATTGATCAAAAGTCATCTTTGGTCAACCACACTCTCTCTTAAAGTGAGTCTAATGAGTCTGTTCTTGACCAACCATTGGTTGAGAAAATGGTAGACTTGACTCTGCCTTCAGTTAATCGCACCTTTTAGGGAGAGAGTGTACCCCATACTTCTCAAGTTCTTTTGGTTTCATCATTTTTTAATGAACTAGAGGGAAATCATCCTGTTCCAAAGGTGCATGAGAGCATTTCTCCTATTATCGTAGAGAAAGAAAGCAACTCTCCCATTCCTACGACACCCCCTCCAAGTAGTTCTAGCACTTCTTTTGATTGGAGTCAATTGGAAGGATATCACCTTCTGTCTTATGTGCCTTTCTAGATTACAGTACATGATTACCACATAGCCATACCTAGCACAATCATAGATGAGGGTGCTTCTGTTAGCATTCTGTCCTCCACTTCCTAGAAAGATTTAGGTTCTCCTCAGCTTGTCTTTGTCACCCGGAATCTGTTAACTTTTAACAGAGGAACAAGTCAACTGTTAGGGATATTTCCTAAGTTTCCTATTACTTTGGGAGGCAAGATTGTCTATATAGATGTGATGGTTATTCAAGGCCCATTATATTTTAATCTACTTCTTGTCCATGACTATGTTTATGTCATGGGAGCTCTTGTTTCCTCCATGTTTCGAGTGATGTGTTTCTAGCATGACGAAAGCATTATGATCATTGATCAGCTTACATTCATTGGTATTGAATCAACTACCCATCAACCATCATCCTTAAATGATTCTTATATGTATGTGGTATCACTCCCTCCAAAGGTTAATTACATGGCTACCTGTTTTATTCCCACATCTATTGATGATATAGTAGGTGATGTAGTATGCCATGTACTAGGGTCATTGGAGCCCAATTTTTCCATTGGATCCCTAGACATGTCTCCCTTCCAGAGTGTTGTTCTCTCATCTGATGAGAACCTCTTGGAAGCCATGGCCTCTTTCGGTCTATGATCACATGTTTGGAGAAGAGTTCCTTGTCTTGTGGCAAGCTCCTTAAAAAATGAAACAAGGGAATCGAGTAGAGTTCCTTGTCTTGTGTCAAGATCCTTAAAAAATGAAACAAGGGAATGGAGCAGAGTTCCTTGTCATGTGTCAAGTTCGTTAAAAAATGAAACAAGGACCATGAGGATAGTTCTTTTACTATGTCAACCTCGTTGAAAAAAATGAATTAGGTCTCCATGAGGATATTTCTTTTACTGTGTCAACCGCATTAAAAAATGAAATAGATCTTCATGAGCATGGTTCTTTTCCTATGTCAAGCTCATTAAAAAATGAAACCAATCCCCTTCCAATTCAAGTCTTTGACTAGATCTCATAAAATCCCAGTCGATTCTTTCACTTGATCTCGTAAGTGAACCTTCATTCCATACACTTAGGTGCATGAAATGAAGCTTTGGGGGCATGTACCTCAAATTGAATCATTATGTTGGGGGCATGCAAACTCATCTCAAGCATAGTTTATCTTTGCTTCAATATTATGTAAAAATGAAACCAAACCTAAGCATAGTTTATCATGTTTCAAGCTTGTGTAAAAATGAAACCATGCCCACTTTACATCTCGTGATTGTCATTTTTTATCAGCCTGTTTTTCTAGATGAGCCTTCGTTTTTTCATTCCATCGTCACCATGTCTTTGGCTGATCATATGTTTTCACTTGGTTGTTTTACCCTTGCCTGGGGAACATCTACGATGAGTGGTCTTATTAGCCATCCTTTTGACCATTACATGTTTTGAGCAATTCCATCATGACCAAAACTAGTTGCTATCCTTTTATACCATTCATTCCTCTAGGTGGAGTCATCGTTCAGCTCTTTTTTGATTCTCGAAACATGAAAAGATCACCAAGTACTTGTATTTTTGAACTCGTTAAATTAAATGAATTGACATCATCTCAATATAATTTTATCTCTTTTTTAGGCAAAGATTGACTATTTATGTAAAAGGTACACCTTGGTCAAGAGGTTCTCTCGAATATTGTTTTCTACCTTTTCGGGTCCGAGGGAAAAATTACGAAAAGGGACATGATGGGGGTTTCTTTTTCATCTCTTTTAAAACTCTCTAAATATGAAAAATATACTGAGCTATTCTTCCATCGGACTCTTTAAAAAATTAAACAACAAAAGACTTGTCACCATGACGAGACCAAGTTTCTCCTTCCTAGGACTCATAAAAGTTACTAGGATGGATTCATCTGAAGGGTGAAATTATACGACAAGAATATGGTATCCTCTTCAAGCTTGTGTAAAAATAAAGAGGCACTCGCTAGAAATAGTGGGGGAAAATGAAAGTGAAACATATCTTGTATAGGCAGCATGTCACTCTTGAGCATGACACTCATTTGTTTCTCGTGTCAGGTTTGGGATATCCTCACTCAGTCACTTGTCCTTCCGGGTTTGGGTGATCCATTTTTCCTCTCATCTAACTATTCCACTTCATCGTTATGACCCTTGGTCCTATGTTGAGTCTAATGCTACCACAATCTGGAGTCGTGTCTCTGGTATGTTCAAGAGAAGTCCTATATGTAGTTTGTTACCTATGCGTTATTTGACCTTTTGCTACAATATTGATTATATTCATTTCATTCCACTTTATTCCTCGTTTCATGTCGATGATGGGGGACTCATCACGACCCTCCTACGATGGGTCACTTCATGTCAACTTCATCTCATTATCCAGGAAGATGACTTAGAAACTCCCTTTCAGTACCATAGAGATTGCATGCCTTAATGGCAAGTTCTTCGCATCCAACGACCGATCTTCATCATTGGCCTTCAATTGGGTGATTCCACGAGTGTTCAACTTCAACTTCATTATCACATTCATGGATTGTATTATTGTACCTTGAGAGCCATTATCATTATTGGTGGTTTCTCTCGTGCCTGTTAATGGTCGACATCATTGGCCGATAATCAGGTGGTTTTCTAGCATGTTCGACTTCGACACATTCATTCGCATGTTAGAATTTGTACTTTGATCGGGTTGGGATGGAGTGCAAGACCGTAAGTCCTATATGATATGACTCAGGTTGCATGGAGTTATGTGTTATTCATGATTGAACACATGTTTCTTCTATATGGATGGCTATGACCATACCATGGGACTTTACATTTATGATGATCCTTCTAAATCAAGTGCTTGCGTCCATACCTTGGATCTTATATTTATAGATCATCCTTCTCATTTGGATGGCTACACCCATGCCATGGATCCTTTCATATAGTCCTTATTATCCAGATGGCTGCGTCCATACCGTGGATTCATGTTTTGATATCATATATGTATATGTATATGCATCCTTGATTTGCAGGTCTCCTGACAATGTTTTTTCTTGTCCTTGCAAAAGCTCATAAAGCATCTTAGCCATCACTCCCTATTTTGCCTTCGTGCTTCAGGGGGAATCTATTACACAATATTTTGTTACACCTCCCACACTTCCTTGTGACATACTCCAAAGTGGCCGAAACACAACCATCATGAAGTGTACTCATTCAGATATGTAGTAAGACACTTCTTGGAAAATTCCTTGAGCTTCCCCTGAAGGAAATAGCTCTAAAACCCTAATTTGAGAATCATCACTCTTATGAGACTGAAAACAACGATGGTCGCTTGTTGTGCTATACTAGACCCACAATGGCATCACTCTGTTTTCTTGTATACTCACGATGATCCCTAAAAGGAAATTTTCCAAAAGAGGATGAGAAGCTTCATGATCTAGAAGCTTCCAGAGTGGCGAGATGGAGGTTGTTTCGCATACATAATGATGATTTCTCCCAACTTGTCCTCTTAGTCTTATCCTTATGAGCTACCTCCTTGAGATGAGGGCCTACTCCTATCTTTGGAGAGATCCTAAATCCCTTTTCCTGCCTATATATTCATTCTCTCTCATTCCCAAATGGTTGGTATTTTTCTATTTGCACCCTTATGCTAAGATTGTGCCTATATGCTATTCATTTGGCTTGGAGAAGGAGTGTCTGGAGAGCTTAGCTTGGACTTGGACATTCATTCAAGGAGAGCCTATTGAAATCAAGGCTTGGGTGTATGCTTCCTCCTTTATTTTATTAGTATACAACTGTTGGTTCATTTTCCACAAATGTGTATGTTTATGTATTATTTGTCTTAATGCTCCTTGATCTATTAAGTAGGTTACTTTCGAATATGCTATTTGTATTTTCATGCCTTCTTGTGTCTTGATCTCTTGTATATGTGCATAAACATTGTGAGAAGCAGGAATGAGCCCGTGATGTAAGTGATTCAAGGTATTCGACAAAGGATGATGTGATAACATCAAAATGAGGTAGGCCATCTTCTTTGTCTCTTATTTCAATTGTAACTTAGGAAAGTGTCCAGTAGATTTTCACGTAGGTTGCTAGTCCCACTCATTGGGATAGAGGGATCATCTCTATCTATAGAGAGGATTGCATAGATAGCACACGACACATCAAAATCCAAAGGATCAAAGGAACCAATGAACAGAGGTCGAGGGGATGAGACCATGTGACAACCATCAGTCTTGCATTCCAAATTTGTGCAAAAATACAGAGTAGGTGGGGTGGGAGAGGTGACAGTTCAACAGGTTGTTTCACAAATTCTCCCATCTCGTCTTGTGGAGCTAGAGTTGTTTTACGAGAAGAGGATGGAGAGTTACTCGTGATAGTGACCTTGTTTGTCTTAGATTTGGAAGCTCTAACACCGAGGTATGTTGGGAGGGTTTCGAAATATTCTAATTCATGTGGATTGTTAGATATGTGAAGAAGATACTTAAACATTTCTATGAGAAACTCCCAATCAACTTCATCTTCTAGGAATTGAAAGCGAGATTATGGAAGTGGATCCAAAATTTTGCAATAGATTCATTAGGTGATTTTTGTAATTCCAAAATTTTGTGATTAAGTGCTTTACGGTCATAAAGAAAGAAAACATGGCCTAACTCTCGGATCATGTGATTGAAAGAGTGAATAGAGGTTTTGGGCAATGTGAGACACCATTTGTTAATGCATCTTTCGAATGTGTAAGCAAACAACCCACAGGCAACATCATCCGAGGGGACTTCACTCATGTCACAAAAACCTAAAAAGGAAACTTTGTGTCTTAACAAGGCTATTCCACCTTCACGATCGTATTTAATTCATGAAAAGTCATGGATGACATCCTATGACACTTTGAAATCATGAGTATGATAAAAAAATGGCAGAGTTAATATTGTGATGTAAGCCATGAATGATGTGCAGAGATTCAGAACAGACTTTGAGGGCTCAACTTGTCATTTTTCCCTCCATCTAGTACCAAAAATGTTGACGGTGTTGGACCCACCAACATCCAAGGGGATCTCCCCAGTAAGAAGTCCCAACTAGAGCTCAGACCATTCGGAGTAAGAGTCCCAGAAGTGGGTGGTAATGTAGTTCCTTGGCCGCGGTAGTGCGCATAGAAAGTATGATGACTTTGGTCGGAAGCAAGTGTGTGACCTTGTAGCAAGTCAAGTGAGATGCATGGGGGGTTCTAACACATAGAGGGGAAAACGAAGTGTGCCCCTTAGAATCCTGTAATAGTACACAACTTGAGAGGAACACATGAGAAGAATGACATCACAAGCTGGAAGCAGAATAGTCCATAAACCAACGTGATGGGTTAATCCAACAACACGCCTTCAACAAGATTCATACATTTCCATACAAAATAGTTCATAAGAAAATATGTAAGTTAAAAAACATACATTGATAAAGTAACCAGAATAGTCGAACTAAAATAACAACATATGCATGAAAACGTGTTGGCTCAATTATATTATTATTAAGTGAAAGTTCCATCCATACATACACCATTGATAGCCACTAGCCCCAATAGTGGAACATTATAGTCAACACTGTCTGATCCTCCAAATATGTGTACTCACTCTACAATGTGGAGAAGCCAAGGCTCGTTACAATACTCCCAAGCCTTCTTTAAGCCTAAGCTTAGCCAAAATCTTGGCTCCCAAAAGCCTGTTCTATGAGTTATGAGGTTCTATTTATAATGACGGGTGGGGTGACCCTTGACATTCCCCTTTGACTCTTTGACTACCCTCATGAATCTTCAACCTTTTAGAAATAAATCTTTATATTATATAGTGACTGTTCACATTCCAATAATGACACTTGGAATTTCACATACAATATATTTACAAATAATATACATTTTCCACATATACCCATGTGGGAAAAAATAGGCTAGGTTCAGCCTAACAAGACAAACACTATGACTCAGAAGCTTTGGCAAAGACCAACTAAGAAACATCCTCTTGATGATCTTCGATGATGAACTGATACCAAGATTGGTATTGTACTATGGTATCCCCATACTATTTGGTGATGTCTTTCTGGAAATAGACTCTTGGCTTTATGGCTTCTAGGTATATGGTCCTGGAACCTTTTTCCAACTCATCTTGAAGCATGCACAACATTTTCCTAAGTACGGCGGGACCACCAATGTAATTTTGGATGTTTTCTGTGCTCAACTGCAAGTCATCACTGGTGGCCTCTCGCATTAACTGCTCCATGTACTTGTCGACCTCTAGCTGGGCTTGTCTCTTCTCCATGGCTTGGGTGAGGGAACCGATTGAATGGATCCTATGTTTCCTCACCATGACATCTAGACTCTTGAACAACTGTGCATAGAAAGCATGCATGCTACTGATGAATGGAGGGAGTTTCTCATAGTTCTGGATCAACTTCCGGATCCATGATTTGTCTAGATCTTCCTGCGGCTTCATTATCTTATGTAAGTAAAGCGAGGCTCCCTTGTATCTCATTGTCCATTCTTGTAAGTGTGCAATAGCATCATGTATTTCCTTGAGAGTTTGGACAATCTTCATTCACCGCTGATGAAAACCATATAGTTGGAAAACTACCCTGTGCATGGTGACAAATCCATCATAAAGTTTCCACATGGTGGTCTCAAGAGTTGCTACTTCAGCAAGTATCGCTTTCCTCATCTATGCCATAGCGGATCCTATGGATTGATCTGCCCTCTACTTGGTCACTTGCAAGTCCTTTTCCATCTGATCATTCTTTGCTAACAAGAACTGGACATTTGAGCTTGTGGCTTCTGCATAAGCCTTGGTGGCATCAACTATGGAAGCTAGATGCTTTCTAACATATGAAACTATCACCCTTTCCTTCATGAATGTAGGTGATGCGTGATCATTTGGGAAATTATTTCTCCGTGCTTATACAATATTTTGCGACAAATCATCAGAGGATATATTGTACACATCCATCACCGGATCATAATGAAGGAGAACATCCTCTCCTTGCTCGCTCGGGATTGGTTCTAATACTGGAGGTGGTGGAGAGTACGGGGTGACCTTGGATGTTCTCGGTATGAGGTCGATATATTGGTCCTGTCGCTTCTATGCCAATTTCGTGTCCATCTCTCCAATCACTTGCTCAATCTGTTGAGCAAGTTCACGATCCTACAACTTCTCACCTTCTTCTTCATCTACTAACTGTTCTCACTCTTCAACATGTATTCGCACAGTTTATTCTTGTCATTACTCCTTTCCCTTCTTCTTTTTCATGTTTCTTCTTCTCTTCCCTCTCTCTCCTTCTTAGCTCATGCCCTTCTTCCAGCTTCTTCTCTATTTCCTACAACTTCCTTTCTACTTCCTTCAACCTTTTCTTTTCTCTCTTCCTTCACTCTTCTCTCTTTATGCACTACTACCTCTTCGCCTCCACTGCCAAAGATGCTTTCTCAACGAGAGGGTCTTCTTTGAACTTGTAGCTTTTCTCAGCCTCTAGGTTCTTGAAAATATTCCTCTTGCCTTTGTCAAATGCTGGTTTGCTACATATTTTTGTTGTTGTTGTTTCTTCATACATGGCTTCTTCCTGTGGGGCTATTGCCTATAGAGCATATTTCCATTCCTTAGCCATGCTTACCGGTTCATTAAGCTTATAGGAGTTGTAACAGTACCTCTAAGGATCTTCGTCTTCTCAATGAAATGTCCCGTGCATCCATGGACAATACACCTTCGTACATTGGTTCTTGCATATAAAGTGGGGATCGTACCGATTGTAGTCCTTGGTGACAAACTCAAACTTTTCTAAGTCCTTGGCCTCAACATCTGCATCCTTCAAACTCCTAATCTCATATAATCCAATCTGCAAAGGAAGAGCATGCTAGGGTGCCTTCTTCTTCCTATGCAGCCATGCTGATAACCCTATGGAGATGTGATATGAAACCTCTTACATGACAAACCTATCCATGGAAAACCCTAGTAGCACATGCAGATGCTTCTCTCTAGCAAACATCTTGATGTAGGTGCCACCAAATGAGGCATACCAATTTGCAATGTTAAGTATTGCCTCCATTGCTTCTCGGGACATGCAAGGTGGATCTTGCTCAAAGATAAACTTGTAAACTAGGATGATGAAATGGGAAGATAGCCTTGCCATGAATCGTTGGTAGCTGCACTCAGAAAGAAACTTGCAATAAATATTCACGGTTGTCTCTGATAGTTTCCATGTCCAACCCATGCCAGGAAAATAATGTTGGGCACAAATTACATCAAGTAGGTACACAGACATATAGAATCTCGCTTGCTCATCCTTGGGTGGATTTTGGGCATTAGTCACATGCACTTTTATATGAAGAGTCAACAGATCCGACCAGTTGAATGGCCTTCTTTCATTCACCAACAGGTCCAACACAACCACCCAATCTTTGTGCTCTCTTGACCATACAATTAGCATGCACAGATGATCAAGATTTGGTAGGCATTTCTCAGTGACTTAGTCTTGTAAACATGATTGGGTGTCGATATGAATTTTGATGACTCTTTCACCTAGCACTTTATGATGTCTCTAGTGTTCAAATTGTTGTGGGTATCATAAAAAAGTGCATCCATGCGGCTCAATGACTGAGTTAGGTGATACATTTGATGATAATTCTCCGTCCTAAAGGTAGCAAGTTGTGTTCCACTGGCACTGCTCAATATCATCGTCTTGAAATCGGTATGTGAGACAATTTAGTGAATGATGCCAGCACATGGGAAGGTGGGGTACCTTCATGCAACATTATGTAATCCTCATGGTGGATGTTGACATAGATGTGTCGATCTTCTAGATCTTCCTTGATCATCCTTGATTTCCTACCATG
The DNA here is from genome assembly GCA_000404065.3 of Pinus taeda. Classification (NCBI taxonomy): domain Eukaryota; kingdom Viridiplantae; phylum Streptophyta; class Pinopsida; order Pinales; family Pinaceae; genus Pinus; species Pinus taeda. The sequence continues at coordinate 8,275 of APFE031718024.1, read as the reverse complement.
TTATCATCATTCCCTTCTCTATGAATAGTTGTGTCAAAATAAACTGGAAAGTTCACTAACACCTATTCAACTACATCCTTAGTGCTGCTATAGACAATATCCTTTGATACAACTTTCTTCAAAGCCATGTTACTTGTACTGTTGAAGAACTACTCAACAACTATTGCACCTGGAGAGAGAGAGGACACACATAGCATGCAAATGTTAGATTGAAATCAAAATAATTCAAGAATAGACCAAGAAACAAAATGGGAAACTACTAGGAAGGGTTGCGTAATTCTGGCTCTTAGAGGTGACTGATTGCTAGCTGGATCTATGCATTGCACAGTCCCAGCTACCAGTGGGGAGGTGATTCTAACTAGAACTGCACAATGTGTAGTTTAGTCTGGCTTGAGCTAGCTGTGACTATGCGTTACACAATCCCAGTGACCAAGCCTTATGTAGTGGATCCTATAACTACGCAGTGCAGAGTTGGAGCCAAGCCTTGGAAACCTCTCTATAATTCCTAGACCCAAGGTAGAGCTTTGAGATCCAGAAATTCGCAGTGCATGCTGGGAGGAGCAAGATTTGTGCCAAGGAAGCCCAGATCTTCCCAAGAGAAACATGCAAATGAGAATATCTAAAAGTGTAAGTGATGGTTGGGGCAGATCTGAGTGAATGATTATTCATGCAATCAAAACAAGTGCATGGATCGATTGAACTGAAGAACAATGAAGCCTATGGAGAGAGTCATCGCAATGATGTCCGTTAGTGAAAAAATTGGGTAATGCATGCAACACTTAGGAAAGGCAATGAAAATTTTAAAACAACACTGCTACAAGCTACAAAAAATCAAGATGTCAGCGTTCATTCAATCAAACAAGTAAAATAACACTCTCACAAGCTAAGCAACCAAAAGCGACAGAAAAAGAAACAAAAGACTAGAAAAGCAAGACTTACCCAAAAAAGTTGCGATGCCTGTGCCGAAGCTTCCTAGATCTCCTCGGGAATAATAGAGCTCCAAGATTGAATGTGCAAATGAGCTCTGGTAGCATCCATTAAATAGATTTGGTCAATTTACGGTTTATCATACGAAGGCCAAAAATCTAGGAAAAAGAGACACTTGGAAAAACTTTTCAAAAATAACTCAAGTGTAACTCTTACTTATTAAAATAAATCCCTATTTTTTGGGGATGCTTTTTTTATTTTTCATTTTTCCTTTTTCAGGAAAAAGTTTCCATGCATGCACGAAGAGATTGCATAGTTTCGGGAAGAATTGGATAACTCACTAGCTCATGCATCAAGCAGCTATTGAGGGAAAGCTTTTGCGCAATTCCTGGGTTGAGTGGTTTTTGTTGCCTCTCATGCTCTTCACAATTTCCCATTTGAAGGTAGGCTACCAGATGGGTTTGCATTATTATGGAGCCAAAGCTCATTGTTAGCTTGAACTGCGCATTTCCAGAGAGTAAGGTTGGTTTCCCTCAAGGATTGCACAACTTACTAAGGCTAGTCAGGAAACGGATTGCAACCAAGTCAACAGATCCACTTGTGGTTAGATAGAAAATCAAGTAAGAAAACACAATCTATAAAGAAAAAGATAAAATTCAATGAAAGCAAAAGTACCTGGGTCAGGGTGAGATAAGATGTTGGGATTTTAGGAAGAAGGCTCCAAAATGAAGCGTAGGAAAATTTTTGGAGGGTGGTTGTACCTGCTACAACAACAGGAAAATTCCTCATAGTTTAGGTGGAGAAATACAGTGGCATCCAAGCTTGTTTTGGCCTAGTGGTCTAGTGAAGATCATGGTAAAGCATGTTATTACATGTTTATCGTTTTGGCCTAGTGATCCGAGATGGAGTATAGTAAAGCATGGCTTCTGTTGATCAAGGTGAGGTGGTTTAGCCTTGAGATTCCCTTGTTGGTCCTTTTGGTTTGAGTCCCTCATTCATGCTTGGAATATGGCACTGGGGTGAATGGATGAAGAGATAATTAGCTCAGCCATTCTATGTTCAGGTGGAACGTGGTAGTCCCATACCAAGTGGGCTTTTTCATTCATTAATAAGAGGTTCTCTCCTTGATATCTTAAGTGTAAATGTATTGTTTTATATGTGGATTCTATGGCTGATGTATCCTTGATATTTTTGTTGTTATTATGCTAGTTATAAGCATGTATTATGACAATGATGATGTATGGATCTCCCCATGTTTTGATTTGTAAATGAATGAACAATGTACATATGACCTAATAGATGATAATGTAGCTAATGATATAAGAGGACAATGATCCTTAGTGATTGTTAGATAATTTTGAGACCCCTATGCTCGGATCTGTTGTTTAAACCTGTAGATTGCATATTTGTGACATGTTCGATGAAATGCCTGTCATGGCTAGTAGGGGTCCATTCTAGACATTTTCCTTCTTTCTTCAAATGCATCATTGTTTTATTGTGTAAATTCATTTCCAAAAGTGTCAATGAGTTCTGGGCAGTTACCTGGGCTCTGGGCTAGAAAAATTGGCTCAAATCTCGGAGACACAGGCATGACACTGGGCTAAAAATTCCCTAGATGCATGCATACCCATGTTGTGGGAGTGTCCAAAGCCTCTTGGATGCATGAATGTCCATATCAAGGGAGCGTACGAGGGTTTAATGGTATAAAACTTCAATTCATCTTAGGGGTTGGTTCCCTGAGTGGTTGGGATGGCTCCTCGGAGTTCTGTTGCTGATGTATGTAGGTTAAGGATTGTTATATGCATTATGGTTATGTGTATGCCTTTCATTCTATTGATGTTATGGTTGCATACATGATAAATTCTAGTTGATCCGTGTACTCATATACACATGTGACAGATAGTCATGAATGATAGTAACATGTGGTTGTATGCATCGTTGTTGTTGTTTTATGTTAGTTAACTTGATGATTATGTTATATGTTAACTTGTTGTTTTTATATGTTAGTTAAGTTGAAGATTAGGGTTCTTGCAACTAAGATATTGATATTATATGTATCATACTAATTTGGATTGGTCTATGCAAATGGTTAGGGTTATGACATTCAGGTATGAGTTAATATGTTGTGACATTGTGTCATACTAATATAGATTGACTATGCATATGTGATTATTATGTATGAATGATAATTGTTTATGAGTTTATGAGGTGAACATGTTAACTAGTGGCTATTATGGATATCATGACCTTATTTATGTTTAAGTTGATATGTTGTGAAGTTATATCATGCTAACTAGATTGATTGTGTAGAAAAGATAGCCTCCCTTGAGATACATTAAGGTATGAACTTGCTTATATCGTCTAGTTGATTTATTTAACATGGTACGTTTATAGTTTGTTTGAATTTTTTATTATGTCGTCTATTTGGTGTTTGAGTGTTGGTGTCTATTATGTTGTCTATCTATTGTTGAATGTTTGATTAATGGCATGATATGAGTATGTGTTTATAAGATTGCATCAAGAAATGATCTTGTTTTAAGATGGATTTACTCACACATATGCGTTGATATAACTGACATGTACTTGAGTGTAATAGGTGACAACTGTAGCATTATGTCTAATGACTATGGATTATGGCATGATTGTTAGTCATGGTAAAGGTTGATTTCAAATTGATAGATATGATTGTCTTGATATTTGGAACATGCGGTTGACATGTGTGAGCAGTTGCAAGGTAACATGTTTGGCATTAGTATGAAAAGGTAAGGTAATTAGTATTTTGTTATGTTTACTTATTCACTGACAGTTATCTGTTTATGGCAATATGATGCAGGGGATTGAATGGAAAAAGGGATTGCCATGAAATCTTAAGGAAGGCCCAAGTTGAGATTTTACTTGGAGGCACTGGGAACCATGGGATGGATTCATGGTATCTATTGCTAGTTTTGTGCTTTAAATATTTTTTATTTGGTTGTGCTTGATTGCATCTATGTTATGTTTGGTGCAAGGCCTTGCCACTTTGTTTGTGGTGTCATATTGTTATTGATTTTCATGGTTTTATTTTTGTTTGTTTCTTGTCTTTCCTTTTATGTTTTGAGTCTTGGGAATTGGTTTGGGAAAGAGGAAATTGAATGGAGTTTGAGGAGAGTTGTGTGGTACCCAACGGGTGATGTAAGTCTTGGATGAAGCTCAGTGCATGTATAATGGTAGTTGATGGCAAGCATATGACAACTAGTTGGATTGGTTCGGTCCATTGAGGTAAATGGGCGGTGACAGGACAATCATGAGAAAGGTAACAAAAAGGGTTAAGTAAATGGATTTGAGGTTTCAGATGTGTTGGCTATGTTGGGAACTGTTGTTATCAATATTATGCATGTTGTGCATGAATAAAGAAAGTTCTCTTAACCTTGGCCTTATGATATCTAGTAATTATGTTCTGATCATGATTGCTTTATGCTAATTTTTTTATGCATATATGTATGTATGTACGTTGTTATTTGACAAGGTCATCAAGGGTCATGATTTTTTTATGCTGATGTTTATATGTATACATGTGTGTACGTATGTGGTTGTTTGATAGGGTCACCAGGGATCATTCTTGTGGAGGAATAATTGTTTATGCAAGTGAATGGAATGAAGAGGTTCTTGGTTTATGAGGAATCAAGTGGGAAGAGTAGTGATGAAAAATATATGGGGTCAGTGTCATGTGGATATGAATTGATATTATATTCTTGTATTATGCCTATGTTTATGTTATGACAGGTAATGTTGAAGGATACATCAGCGAAATGAAAGCATTATGGTCTACAACATGCTAGGACAAGCATGGATAAGACACTGGAAGCAAGGTTGCTTGGTAGAGACATTGTGGTTTTGGATGTGTGGTACTATTGTGGTGCATATGTTGTATATGGTGTACATGTTGCATCTGTAATGTTGTGCACATGCTAGATATGGAGTGATGTGTACATATGATGTTATGTACATGTTGTATATGAAATTCTATGTACATATTGTTTTGTGTGCATACTTGTACATGTGGTGTTGTGTACATGTTGTACATGTGGTGTTGTGTGCAAGGGGTGTTGTGTACATGTCGTGCATGTGATGTTGTGTACATGTGGTGTTGTGTACATGTTGTGCATGTAGTACTATGTGCATGTTTTACAGGTGGTGCGGTGTACATGTGGTATTGTTTACACGTTCTGTAGGTGGTGTTGTGTACATGTGATGTTGTGCACATGTTTTTCAGGAGGTGTTGTGTACAGGTGGTATTGTGTACATGTTGTACATATGGTATTGGTTTATATGTGGTATTGTGCACATGTCGTACATGTTGTGTTGTGGGCATGCGGTACTATATATGTGCATTGTGTAGTCGTGGTATTGTGACACATGTAATCATTATGTTGTACTCTGTCTACATATTGTGTTTTGTTGTACACCGGGTGTAGGTGTATGTATTATGTTGTTTTGTACGATGTGTACATATTTGTGTTGTGTTTTACACTAGGAGTAGGTGTATGTATTGTGTTGTGGTGTACATCAGATGTAGGCGTATGTATTTTGTTTTGTTGTACACTAGGTGTAGGTCTATGTGTTGTATGTCAGGTGTAAGCACATGTATTGCATGGTGTTGTATGCCATATGTGGTTGTATGTGTGTGATGCACACTATGTGTATGTACACATGGTTGAGGAGAAGGCATATGGTGTTTGTCAAGTGTGGAAATTGATCTGATGTGTGTATGGAATAAGGACAAAGGTAGAAGCTAAGGATTGATTAACGGATAAGTATTAGTATTTTATTTCCGTTTTATTATGCATGTGATTTATGATTCTTGTCTATGATGATCACATGTGATCTATGATTCTAGTTTATGATGGTTACATGTGATTTATGATTTTGATATATGATGGTTGTCTTTTAATCAAACCTGATGTGATATGTTTGTACATAATGATCAGATCAAAGATGCTAGTTTGACTTGTTGTGACAGGAATGAAACAGGATTACAAGTGTACCTTTTTGACGAGCTACTAATGAGGTATGATGTGAATTTATTTCAATTTATTTTAAATCTAATGGAATTTATGTGCTTAGTACAAGAAGCACGGAAATGCCTAGTTGGGTGGTTGAAACTAACTACAAGAATTAGTAGCACCAGGGAAAGGAATTGGAACATGTAGCAATATGCTAGTACAACATGTCAAGAGCAGGGCCATTGTGGGTCACTGGTACCCAATAGTGTTCCATGAACATGCTATGACCATTATGATGGTTTTGAGGCAGCTATATGTCTTGTTTGTTGGCCTTCCGATGCAAGGAAGCCTTGCGAAGGGATGGATTTCCTGGGATAGGGGAGGTCGGGGAACTTGGAAGGTGAGTGACTGCACTGAAGGGGTGACCAGATTTCCCGAGAGAATATTTAGCGGAGAAGGGAAGGTTGGGGACATTTTTTTTTATCATTAGCATTTCTAGATGGAATAAAATGCTCATTGGGAGTGTGCCCTGGAACAATGAGCTGATAACTGTTCACTGAGAGGAAAAGTGACATTGGATTGTAGTTGTTACATTGAAATTTGTCACCATGACTATCTGCAGTTAATATGGCTCCATCAATGGTCATATTATCCTCCTTGTCAAGCCTTATACCTGTGCTCTCCATGTCAAACTTCAAAAAAGAGAGAAAGTCATTAAAAAACATGTTTATCTCTGGGTATGCAGGTTCTCTCTACCTTGCCTGCGTGTACGCATCCCAAGCTCATTGTACCTGCGTACTTGTACGCTCTGTAAGTCAAGGGATGGTGCGTACTCCTGTAAAGCGTCAAAAGGCATGAGTTTCACTGAAAAAAAGTTACTTCGTGTCACTTCTAGAGCTTTCTAGAAGAATGTTTGACGTGTATTGAGATGCCTCCAGGATGGCCTCATGATTCCCTATGAGTAGAGGAAACTTATCCATCAAGAGAGAGGCTTACCCATCCAAAAGAGGGAGTATCCCATTGATGTTGGAACTGAATAACTTCCTCTAGAACACTATACATACAGGCATTGGGCCAAGGGAGGGGAGGTTGAAAGCTGAACATTCCAAAGGGTAGATGCTGCTGGAATTAGGACTTCCATTGTAAGCTTGTGAGGAGAGATTACCATCCTTTCTTGTTTCATTTGGAAGTGGGTGAGCTTGTAAAAGTAGAGGAAAAACTCTTGCTGGACCCTGGGAGGAACTTGCACAACACCAAGGCTCAGGTTGTAATGGTTTTTTTTGTTTCCTTTATACAAATAAGTCCATTCTTCTCAATGATTTGTTGTTAATGAATTGTTTCATATACTCCTTGGTCTATATGTTGAATATGCTTTGTTTTATGGAATATTCAGGTGTTATGTAATCGTTTGATTGTTAGTGTATGCAGGTTTCAAAAGTGAAGGAGGAGCTCATCTGGATCGACGAGACTGGACTACTGCAACAAGCGTTGGACTTGAGGTAGGATCGAAAAACACTTGGTTTCTCATAGAATAATGTATGTTTAGAGAAGGATTGCTCTTAATTGTCTTGTTTGTCACTAGAGAGTCTTAGACTCCTAGGGAGGTTAGTTTTATCAGCAAAAATAACTCTTTCCGCATGACAAATTGGCGACTCCATTGGGGAATCCATTGATGTGCTTGATTTTTCCTTTGAGTATTACTTTGATCTGAAAAGAATCTTGTTTCTTTTGTTTTTTGATTGCATGACTGTGTTTTTGGGTGGGTTAGCTTAGAGTCTAGTTAGAATTTAGTTTCTCTTCATTTTGCAGCAGTAAGCACCCTCTGAGTTAGACACAGTGCGTACTTGTACGCACTGTCTCTTTGCATACAGAGCGTAGGCGCACCTGGTTAAACAGGCTGCCTGCGTACCCTGCTAAAATTGAGAAAATTCCAATTTTATCCATTTTTTCCCTTTAGATTTTGTTTTTCTTAGTCTTTACTGCCTAGATCCACTGGTTGTCTGTCAAAAATCTTCACCTGCACTTGTTCCATTAGTGTCGAAAGTTTTAGTGAAATTCATTGAGATTTTAGCCTTAGGGTTTTGATTTTTGTGTTGGTCCTGTAGTGACTTTGGATTTAGAAGTTGTGAAGCCTTAGATATCTCTGGTTTTGTCAGTCTTCTTAGGAGTCGGACCAGTCGTAAAGTCTACCCACGTGAGCGACCTACCTTTGTGTTGCCTCTTTGCAAATTTTCAATATAGCTTGTTCATTTAAAGTTGTGAATTTCATTTTCAAAAAGAACAAAAAGAGTTTGATTTTTTGTTTTGAGTAGTTTGTGATTTTGCATAAACTAGTCCTTGGACTGATTGTTGCCAAGTAAAACATC
>APFE031718023.1:0-11918 GCA_000404065.3 Pinus taeda | reverse complement strand
AATAATCTTATACAAAATTAAAATATACCATATTACATAGTGTTATATATGTATATGATCATATACACACAAACAAAACATAACATAATGAATCAATGTTATTTATATAACTTTTTGAATTTTAAATATTTATCTTGATTAAATAACAAAATATTATTTAAAAAATTATTATAATATTATATAGTATATTGTACATTTATTTTGTTTGTTTGTTTTAAATTATTGTAAAATGATTTTCCTTATTTATTTTTTATTTTTCAGGTAATGTGAATTGTGAGATGACTGACACGCCTAACTTGTAGCTTGAGTAATCGTGAGCGAGGGACATCTATGCCATCAAAATCATTGATGGATCACACTCGGCATCAGCCACACTAGTCCTTAGTATGGTTGGATTTTCGCCCACAAGGTTTCGAATCGATGAATTTTTCACCACTGAGTGTCTTAACTTAACACCTTGTCATTATATATTATATGCCTCGTGGACTTAAAAATATTTTCTTTATTTGTTATTATTATATTAGTATTTTAAACAACTTAAAGATTATTAAAATAAATAAATAAATAAAATACCTATTTATAAAATATATTAATCATTAATTTATATAAATTAATTAATTAAAAAAAAATCATGAACAATTAATTATATATTTCCTTTATTTATTTATTTATTTTTAATATTTTAAAGAACATTTTTGAAAAATAACAAAAAACAAACAAACTACAAACTTATTTTTAATTAGACACCATATTATCAATGTCAAAAAGTTACATACATCATGAAGCTTGTGTGCTCTAATCAGATTTAAGAATTGCCAAACCAAAGATTGAAAATTAAGATCTTTATATTATGATGATTTTTCTTTATGAGAGCATCAATTAGACAAAAATACCATAGGATAGGAGGACTAAACATACTAAGACTAAAATTGCATTAACGAAGCAGATGCATTGGAAAATTTTCTAAAAAGGCGGTAAGGAGATATGACAGTTGTTAGCGAGATTCTTATTTCTTGTTTTTTGTTGTATTCCCTGAGGAATTATGATTGCACATCTTGAGGAGCAGGTTGAGATTTTGATCCATAACTTCTAACATGTCTTCAAATTCAATGAGCTTATGAATAGTATGCTACTAGTTTGAGATAATATGCCAAGATGTGCCTAAAAATAATCTTGGCGTGTCAATAAATAATCACTTCCTACAGGTAACTAGCATACATGACATGAGTGGAAGTGCTCATCCTTGGAATCCACTTTTGAGTTTCAACTTGCACATGTTGATCAAAAGTGTACCAATGATCTCGCCTAAACTGGGTTTCATAATGGGAAATTTCCTAGCACACCATTTCTAGAATGATTTTCTCATAATGAGGTTAGGACTGCTGGCTTGACTTTAGGCTCTTTGTTGGATGGAAAGTGGAGGGTTTTCGGGCAAGAGATAGGAGGGGTAGGGACAACCTTTGTGCCTGCAACAATGAGAAGTTGAGGGGTTGATGTAGGTCATGTTTTTGAGAAAATTTTGTCTTAGGTAGGGAAAGAGGAGCATAGATCTTGTAAGAGGATAATCTGGTGATAGGGAGGGACAGGTGAACTTGAGGAATAATGGCTTGAGCAGAGTGCCATGAAAACAAGGGAGTCAAGTTAGAAGGATTGGGAGATTCGAAACAGTGTGAGAATTCTATATTTAAATAGACCATTATGTGTTGTAGCTAAAGCTAATCCACATACTGAAATGTCCAAAGAATGGCCCAATTAGAAGGAATTCAAAGAAAAAGGGTTGATTGCAGTGAAAATGATATTACCCTATTAGTAAAGGAGCGCGTAGTGAAGAGGAAAATGATCTAAATTACTATTGTTGATAGCATTGGTAGTCTCTGAAGGAAGTCCTCGGCTAGAATGGATGGAGTACTAGAGTTGCACCTTGATAGAGAAAATTTTGCAAAGATGAGGAGTAGGCATTTGATCCATCATCAAAATGCACCTTATTAGCTTTAAGGAGATCCTTGTCTGAGAAGATACACAACCAAGATTGTGCTAGACTATGAGAGGTGTTGTGAATAATCTTGTCCTCTAAGGATCGAAGATGGACTATCTGATTACGATTGTATGTTATCATTCTCAAATGATGTAGCAGAGTGATCGGTCATTGTTGAGAGGAAATGTTTCCTGGGGTTGAGTTTTGTTGGTGTGTGTATCCTTGGAAATGTTGTGAAACCAATGGAATGAGGATTTTAGGGATGATGTGTAAAGTTGTGGCAAGTAGCAAACATGCTAATTTCCACTTGGTCATGAATTTTCATTGTATCATTGTGGGGTAGGGGGGTTTGTGTTAGGGCACCCACCTTGGGGAACAAACTACAAACTTATTATTGTATATATCATTAATTAAGCAGGAAAAAAAAGTTAATAATATTATATATATATATATATAAAAAAATTAATTAAAATTAAATATTAAAATAAAATAAATAAATAAATAAATAAAAATAAAAAATAAAAAATTTCACATTGATTTACTAATAATAATTTCAAGATAAGGATCAACCTTTAAGCCCTAAAGTGGGTGGATCGACCCTAAGGCCTTGACACTACTGCATCCCCAACAAGAAAATTTGCATGGTCATTTGACTTTGCGATCTATGGGAACGCTCAATCAATTTGTGGATAACAGATCAACCCTAGGACTTTGAAGCCTTGAAGTTGGTGGAACGTTCCTGGGATTTGGGGTTGTTGTAGTCCCCTTCAAATGATTTTGTGAGATTTTTTGTTTCAGTGATATGCATGATCCATCTGCTAGGTGGATAATGTTGATTTGATCTTCAGTTAATTTTGATTGGCAACCATGACTCCATTATCTTTTTAATGGAATATCCTTTCTGTAGACAACCGGGGATAACTTATTTTGTTATAATTTTGAACTAGGAAGTTGAGAATAAGTTCGTTGTTGCTTCACTTTAAGTGACAAATCTAAGATTCTATTGGTAAATACATAGTGAATATTTTAGGAAATGGAGCTTCACAAGCTTGCTTTCTGGCGGCTAGGTTTCCCCGGACTCCTAGATCACTGTCATTTGGGTGTTGTGTTTCAATTGTTACTTCCAGTTTGTTGTTCATTGGGTTGCTGCTACAAAGGTAAAACTTGGGCTTTCATCTCGAATTGCGCATCATCACTTTGAATGCCCATGGAATGCAACAGGTTGGTTTTTTGTTGTTGTTGTGAGAATCAATACATGCACAATGAATGTCCCAAACAAATTTGTGAAGAAGGTAGAATCAATTCCTCATTTGGACCTAGGGTTTTTCTCCCCAACAAAAAAAAGTGGTACTGTTGAAAAAGGGTTATTGGGAAAGTTTATTGGCTCATGGCCAGGTTATGAAGTTGTTGAAGATTGGGTTTTTGATAACTAGGAAAATCATGAACCCAGGAGAATTTTATATTATGGAAATGGGTATTACGCATTTATTTTTTGAGAACCAAGAAAATAGAGACCAAATCTATAAGTCTAGTTCTTATTTCATGACTACCATAGGCTTGTTTCTCACTGATTGGTCTTGGAATTTAATCTCATGATCGAAATTTTGTCTACATTTATGTGGATCAAATTGTCATTTATCCCTCTTCTTTGCTAGAGTAAGGGAATTTTTAAGGCTATAGGAGATAAATTGGTCTAATTTATCACAAGTGGCATGGAAAATGGAAACAATTTTTTTGTGCTTATATTTGTGTTGAAATATAATAGATTTCACAAAAGGCCTCTCTGAAATGATTTTGCTAAATCTAGATGGTTGGTCTCACCTCCAGGTTCTGGATTATGAACATGTCCCTTTCAAGTGTAATATGTTTCATGAGTATGGACACTTTGTGAAAAGCTATATAAAGGCTTCAAATTCTCAAAGCTCTCCAAATCCATTGCCTCCTAAATTAGAGAAAGGAAAAATTAAGCAAATGTTCATTCCAATTAAAAGGAAACACAAGAATCATAGAAATAAGAAGAAACAGACATGTAAGGATGAATCTTAGCATCAACCCATAATAATAGTTTTGAATTCCTAAGTGTTCCAAAGGCAAAAGGTGAGAATCATGAGGTACAAGTGGATCAACGAGTCCATCCAATAATACTCCTTTTTCAAAGGTTCCTCTTGATCGGAAAAATGGATAAAGATCAAATCAAGACTCTCCAAAGAAAACTTATGTGGTGGGAAAAGTTTCTCCAAAGGTCCCTTACGCATTGAAAGATGAAGAAATTGGTGCAATGGTCAAGAGGAAGTTCTCCTCTTTTCCTCCTTGTTAGAAAATATAACTATGTTCGGTCTTCAATAATGTATGTACTTGTCAAAAGAATAAAGAAAATACTTTTTATTATTGTAAGAATGACTTATTAAAGAATCAGTTTCATGTTTGGGTCATCATTATATTAGTAAAAGTCCCCATTGTGGACTCCTAAGATTAATATTGAGTTTATAGAGTCATTGTACATTCGAAGAAACCCTTCTTGGGATTTTGAATCATTTTAAAAGGTTTTGTATCAAGTGAAAGATCAATTATGCACCCTCCACATCATTTCAGCCCAAGAGAGATCAAGTCAGCCTAAGGACCCTGATTCGACCCACAAGAAACCTATATATACAAGGAGGTCAAAGTCATTTGGAGTATTCACTCTCAAGCAAGTTCGATATCTCAAGAAGAGTTGGAGAAGTGTGAATTTTGTTGCTGGGAGGTCGAAAGAAGTGTGATTTTGGGGGAGTATATAGAGAGGAATAAAATTGATTTTTTGGTGCCTCTCTCTCTCTATTTTGTGGTTTGGGTTGGGATATCGAAGTCTCCTATTATTTTTTTGTTGTCGGCTGCATGTTGGTCTTGGTCTAGGGTAGAAAATCTCAAAGAATACTATTGAAAGGAAGAATTATCTTAACTTGGTTTTCCCCTCGAGGGGGGTTTAACCCTGCCATGTGCCTATATCTTGTGTCTCTTGTTTTTTTATCTTCATACACACAATATGGGAATTTCTTGATGAAAGATAAGATAATAAAGAAGTAAAATAAGCCAACACACTCACAAGTAATTATCAAGAAAGGAGAATCAAAACCTTGATATAATATCTTTGATTTTCCAACATGGTATCAGAGCTAAGGTCAAGAGAAGTTGAAGATCACTTTTTTGTCATGGATTCTCCCTCTATGGTGAACTACATAAGATTGGGTTACAACATTTTTGGTAGATGGATCAAGAAGGCCATCTTATACTTGTTCAACAAGGTCAATAGTCAAGGATTCTTGGTTTCCCTTATAGGTTCTTTTACTCATGACAATGCATGGATCATTGATAGTGGAGCATCGAAACACATGATAGGTGAAAGCAAGCAACTTCACCCATTATCAAAGGATCCATCCTCTCATGAAGTGGAATTGGGTGACAAAAAAATCTATGTTTTTAGAGGCTTGGGATCAACATCATTAAAGTTGGATAATGGATCGAAGCTACATCTCAAGAACATTCTCTATGTTTCACGTTTGGAAAAGAATTTACTTTCTATTTATTGTTTAGAAGATAAAGGAGAAAGGATTGATTTTGTTGATGGAAAAGTATTGGTTTGGGGAAAAGACTCAGCATTGATAAAGTTAGGGTTATTGGAGTTAGTGAAGGAAGCCTTTTTCGGGTTATCACACCATCTCCTCAACCCTTAGTTCATATGGAAATAAGTCCCATTGAACTATGGCATTGGAGGTATGACCATCTTCATTACAGGGTCATCCCTACTCTTATTCAACTGGTTCATGGTATTCTTAATATGAATTTAGATCATGAAGGTGTGTGCAAGGGATGATCTTTGGGGAAGCATACTATAGAGTCATTTCATATTAGTGAAACTAGGTCTAAAGAAATATTAGACCTCATCTATTCCAATGTGTGTGGGCTCATGTTTGACAAATCACTTGGAGGTCTTATTTACTATGTAACATTCATTAATGACATTCTAGGAAGACATGTCTCTACCTACTCAAAACTAAATATGAAGTATTCGATAAGTTCAAGGAGTTCAGGGTTGAAGTGGAAACCCTAACTGAAAGAAAGATAAAAAAATATGAGGTACGACAATGGTGGGGAATACACTTCTAAAGAGTTGCTTTCATATTGTAAGATGAAGTTATTAAGAGGAAGCTCATTTTTCCCTACTATCCCGAACAAAATGCATTGGCTGAAAGGAAGAATAGGTGAATTGAAGGCGACATTCGAACTATGCTCCTTGATCAAGATCTACCGAATTTCTTATGGGGTGAAGCAGTGATGACTGCCATGTATATTCAAAATAGAAGTCCTCATAAGAGTCTTGATAATACTACACTAGAAGAAGTATTCATAGGGTAAAATTCAAGTGTGGATCATCTCTGAATCTTTGGACGTCCAACATATATACATGTTCTGAACAATAAGCAAAAGACATTTGACTCGAAAAGTATCAAGGGAATATTCATTGGTTATAGTCTTTCCTCAAAAGCATATAGAATATACATAAAGGAAGGAAGACACATTGAAGTAAGCACAAAGTCATATTCGATTAAAATCAAGCTTACAAGAAATCAAAGGATATTCCTATTGATTTTGATGATGAAGAAGTTCTTGTATTTGAGGAAGAAGAAGTTCATCATGAGAACTCTACTACAAATGTTGAAGAAGAAGGACCAAATGAGTCTATTCAACCGGTGGTTGTCCCAACCACAAGGAAGAGGCCAAATTGTTTGAAAGATACATTAGAATATTTTGAAGGACATGAAGCTACAAAAGGGTCCTCCTAGGAAAGTAAGAAACTAAAGAGATATTTTGGCTATCTTGCATATATGAAAAAGTTAATTGAAGTTGAACCATCTACATTCAAGGGAGATGAGCATGAAGAGGTTTGGAAGAAATTTATGTAGGAAGAATATCAATCGAGCATGAATAATGGGGTTTGGGAGCTCATTCCTAGATCTGGTGACAAATCGGTTGCCACATCAAAGTGGATCTATAAGATCAGACATGTTGTTAATGGGAGTATGGAAAAGTACAAAGCAAGGTTCATCGCAAGGGGTTTCTCTCAAAAGGAAGGTATTAACTATGAAGAAACCTTTGCACCTACAACAAGGTACACTACTATTAGATCATTGATTTCATTGGATGCTATAATGGGTTGGAATATCCATTGAATGGATAGGAAGACCGCATTTCTAAATGGTACTATTAATGAGGAAGTGTACATCAAACAACCCGAGGGACTTGAAGTGAATAGCAGGGACTCTCATGTTTTCATACTCAAGAAGGCCCTATATGGTTTGAAGCAATCAATAAGGGCATTCTATGCAAAATGGATGCATATCTACTTAGAATTGGGTTCTTGAAGAGTACTGATGATCTAAATATATACATCAAGGTCGTGAATAATGAGTCTGTCATTATTCTACTATATGTGGATGATCTATTCAACACTGGTGCAGAATGCAAGAAGATGTTGGGAGATGAATTTGAAATGAAGGATCTAGGACTGATGCATTACTACCTAGGTCTAGAAGTATGGCAAAGACGTGTGGAGATATATTTAGGTCAAGGAAATTACATCATCAAGTTATTGCAGAAATTTGGGATGATGGATTCCAAGTTGATGAATACTCCTATGATCACTAACCTCGAGAAGTTGAGGAGCTCTGACTCTAGTCTCGTGGATCCTACCTCATATCGACAATTGGTAGGTTCCCTAATGTATCTGGTAAATACTAGGCCAGATATATGTTTTGCAGTAAAAATTCTTAGTGAGTTTCAGTTAGAGCCTCGTCATGATCACTCAATAGTTTCCAAACATATATTTAGGTATCTTCATTGCACTATACATCACTACCTAAAGTATGATAGTAAGGAAGTCAAGCTAATTGGCTTCACAGAATTTGATTGGGGTGGAAGTGAGACCAATGGAAGGAGCACTACTAAAGGATGCTCTAGTTAGGGAGCTGCTATGATCTCATGGATGAGTAGGAAGCAAGATCTCGTTGCATTGAGTAGTGCCGAGGCAGAATATGTGGCTACATGTGAGTAGGAAAAGAGGTTGTTTGGTTAAGAAATATTCTGACATATTTGTTCGAGAAGTGTTTGGGTCCTACTGCGATTAATTGTGACAATCAAAATTGTATCAAGATGTTTGTAGATCCCATGTTTCATCTGAGGGTGAAAGATATCAATAATAAGTTCCGCTTTATGAGGAACTTGGTGCAGGATGGGATCGTGAAGTTAGAGTATGTCCTCACAGATGAATAAGTAGCAGACAAACTAACAAAGGATCTTCCTAATAAGAATTTGAATATCTAAGGAACCTATTGGGTTTGGTAGATTTTGGTGATTGTATTGATGATAAGGAAATGGAAGAGATATGTTGAGGCGTTGCGAGTGAAGTATTTCCTGGGAGACATCAGGTTAGCACTTTGTGTTGACATCTAGATCTCGAAGTTGAAAAAGTTGGTGTTGTTTATTGAGCTTTGTTTTGGATACAAACCTATATGTTTGGGTTGGTGGTTAGCAAGTAAGCCTGATGGTACATAGAGGGGCTTAAAGCTTGAGTCCACCTTAGTCCCACCTGGATAGATTCCCTGGTCAGGAATCTAGTCCATGGCATTGTGGTGTTTAAATTGTTGAGTGACTGGTTGGATAGATTCCCTCGTCAAGAATCTAGTCCATGGCATTCTGGTGCCTAAAGTCCTTCATGTTTTTCATATAGTTTGAGATCTTCCATTGTGTTTGTACATTATTAATACCTTTCTAGTTAAGAGGGAGTGTTAGAAAATGTAACTATGTTCGGTCTCAATAATGTCCCTGATTCATTATGTAATGTACTTGTGAAAAGAATAAAGAAAATATTTTTTATTATTGTTACAATGACTTATTAAAGCATGGTTTTCATGCTTGGTTCATCATTATATTAGTCAAAGTCCCCATTGTAGACTCCTAGGATTAATATTGAGTTTATATAGTCATCATACACTCGAAGAGACCCTTCTTGGGCTTTCGAATCATGTAAAAATATTTTGTATCAACTCAAATATGAATTTTGTACCCTCCACATCATGTCGACCTAAGAGAGATCAATTCATCCTAAGGACCCTCATTTGCCCCACAAGAATCCTATATACACAAGGATATTGAAGTCATTTGGATCATTCACTCTCAAGAAAGTTCGATATCTCAAGAACATCTAGAGAAGTGTGAAGTCTATTGTCGGGAGGTTGAAAGAAGTGCAAGTTTGGGGAAGTCTTTAGAGAGGAAGAAAATCAATTTTTTGGTGCCTCTCTCACTCTGTTTCATGGTTTGGTTTGGGAGATCTAAGTCTTCTAAGATTTCGTTGTTGTTGGAAGTTCCTGCCTAGTCGAAGTTGTTGGAAAGGGTCGAAGATCTAGGAGGCTAACATGGTATGGAGAGAAAGTATGGTCTTGGTCTAGGGTAAAGAGTCTCAAAGAATACTATTTAAAGGAATAATTATATTGAGTGGATTTTTCCCTCGAGGGGGGGGTTTTCCCAGGCATGTTCCTATATCTTGTGTCTCTTGCTTTGTGATCTTCATTCACACATAATATGGTAATTTCTTGATGAAAGATAAGATAATAAAGAAGTAAAAGAAGTCAACACACTCACAAGTAATTATCAAGAAAGGAGAATCAAACCCTAATATGATATCTTTGATTTTCCAACACTCCTTCCTATTCAAATGTGC
The DNA here is from genome assembly GCA_000404065.3 of Pinus taeda. Taxonomy (NCBI): domain Eukaryota; kingdom Viridiplantae; phylum Streptophyta; class Pinopsida; order Pinales; family Pinaceae; genus Pinus; species Pinus taeda. The sequence continues at coordinate 2,190 of APFE031718023.1, read as the reverse complement.
CTAAAAACCAAATTTTTTCCTCACCAATAACAAGAGGCAGGAAAAATCATAGGATAAAAAACTATGGTGCTGAGATTTTTCTTTCCTCTTGTGGGTCAAGCAGTGGGTCACCTTCGAGCATTTTATAGAAATATTATGTTTTTGCATTTTTTTGTGAAATCAATTTGTTAAAATTTACTCTTATTGTCATAAAAAAGTAGGAATAAATATTTTAAGATTTAGTTTTGGACATTTCCCCTTGTTCTTCTTGGGAGAAGGTTGGATCATGCAAAAGTAATGTAACTCCTAACGAACTTGAGGTGCTAAGGGTTGGTCTTCTCAATATAATATATATACTTGTTCTTGTCAGATTTAAAAATGAATATATTAATAAGCATTTCATATTTATTTACCTAAAAACCTTACAAGTTTATTTGTCTAATTATTAAACACAAACAAATAATAAAATAAAATAAATTGTTTTAATATATAGAAATAAATGAAATTAAAAACACAAATTTGATATTTATTACATTTATTTTTATTTTTCATCCTGAATTGAAAATATATTTATATTTCATAAAAATTATGCTAAGCGCATAACAGTACAGCATTTACATGTATTTTTTGCTAGTCTATATTGATCAACACTATAGCAAGCAACAAATTTTTAAATTGTGATCGAAAACTATGCGCTAGAGTAGGCACAAGAGTGTTACAATGCTTTAAAAATTGTTAGCTTGTATATCCTCCCAAAAAGACTCACTAAAAACTAACACTTACAAAACATGGTTTGAGAGAAAGCTCAAGGAACTAGGGTTAAGCATAGATGCCTATCCATTAAGGTTTCGTTTTGCTAGATGGACCCCCACTTTTGTAAAATGGTCTCCCTTCTTATTGTTGTGTCTATGAACATGAATAAAATATTTTGAATGAGAGCTTCCTAGCACATGATAGGCCCTTTTTACAATGACTTGAAGTTTGATGTCAAATGAAAGAGAGCCATTGATGAAGTGGCACAAGAGAATGGAAATGACTAATGATAATGAAATCTTGAATGCTATTCTTCGTAACCAGAGAGTGACCTTGCATAAGCATTTAGGCTTCTCCTTGGTTATTTGTGGCAATTCCTAAATTCCAAGAGAAGCGGTGTTCCCATTGATTTGATCTTTAGAATGATATTATATCTACTACATTTAAATACCTAATAAAACTACAATTCTTTTATGAATTATGTATTCATAGTCACATAATATAACATAATGGTACAAATATTTTAAAACTAATATTTACTAAACATTAAATTTTAATAATTTAAATTTATTTTTTATATATCATATTACACACAATGTTATATAGATATATAATGATATATTACGAAAACGAAACATAACACGATACACTACAGTACAACACAACATATTATAACACTATAAATAACAAAAACTTAAAAGGTAACAATTAATTTGAAAAAAACAATTATTAAATATAATTCTATAAGTTCATTTTAATTAACATACTTGTGAGTGGTATAAATATATATCATATAAAGGTGGAAGGAATGGGAGGGGTTATCCTTTTCCTTGAAGAAAATCAAATTTTAGTGCTTGGGGTATGGGTACATGAACTAACATCCAAGATAAATTTTTCACTGTGTGGAAAGGTCTAGAGCTCGCTATAAGCAAGGGTACAAGGAGAAGGATGATCTAAGAAGATTTTATGATTGTCAAAGGAAAATCTTCAAATTAGTTGAAAAATTCCCACCAAATTCCACAATTATGAATAAGATAGAACTACAATTACAAGAGAATGAGGAGATTGTTATCTACCACATATTCAGACATCTAAACATGGAAGCAGACAAACTTGATGATCAAGGGGAAATGTTAAGGCAAGGTATATTATAACTAAATCAAGGATAAAGGATTTTCTCTCCACTCCCATGAGACACATCCTTTTGGTTTCACTCAGATTGGTTGGCCAATTTGGCCACTCGTTGACCTACAGGAGCGGCATTGAATTTGAAAGTATTTTCATCAAAGTTATAACTATCTCCATATGTAAGAAACCCCATATTATCCTTAGCCCTCACTAACAGTAGAAAGAGGCAGTTACTCTATTGACCCAACTCCATGTCCGATTATGGAAATGGTGTCTAATTTTTTTGACCTTTTCTGACTTCCTAAAAACTTATAGCGAGTGACATCATTA
>APFE031718015.1:0-48401 GCA_000404065.3 Pinus taeda | reverse complement strand
AAAATGTAAAATATAATATATAAATTTATTTAGTATAATCTCCCAACATATGGTTAAATAGTTCTACTTGCATTAAGAAATACTAAAGTAAAAGTACATTTCCACAAATATAACTCTACAACTTTATCATGAAGTTACCTAGTTTGAATATTAATATTATAAATAGTAAATTAAAATTCTACATTAATATTATTCCATATTTATTTACCATTTTTTAATATATTTCTTCATTAAATTTAATGAAAAATTCAAAAAAGTACTACAAACTTCACATTTCAATACATTAACTAACAAGTTAATATATTTACTTAGTAGACGAATAAATAAATAGTAAATAGATTTTATGGACCAAATAATTTCATACCATTAAATAAAGTCTTAACTTTCCATTCATTTAAGAAAATAACCTTAATAAAACTTCAACTATTAAAAATAAATGTCCACTTTCAAATTTACCTATAATTATAATCAACACTATTTTGAATAAAAGGTGCTACATAGTAGCTAGTCCCTACCTCTTAGTTTATATATAGTTAAATTAAACTAAAAATATTGATTCAAGATAGTGTTAAGGTTTAGAATCCACTCATTTTAGATTTCAGTGATTGGTACCATGCAATCTTAATTGTTTTTAAAATATGTTATTATATATTTATATTAACTTATTATATCTGTTTTGCAAAATTAATAATTAAAGAATGATTGCACAATTAAAAAAAACATTTTTTAAATCAAATGAGAGTTTTTTTTGAAATATAATAAAATTTATTAATTATTATTAATGAAATATTAATATTAGGATAACAAATAGAAAACTAATTTTATAAATAAAGATTTTCATCAATATGTTATTATTATGGATAAAAATTTTGAATTATTTATTCATCTTTGTGCAATGAATCACTATTCATTTGAAATCATGAGGTTGTGTGAATTTAATGAATCACTATTCATTTGAAATCCTCAAGTTATGTGAATTTGATGTTTAATTATAGATTTCGTATTTTAATAAATAAAAAGTATTAATTACAATTTGATGAATTTTGGAAAATTCATATGTGAAATATTGTGAAGCCAAAAGAATAGGAATTTGGGTATGTTTTAATTTTAAATATTGTTATAATTTTAATTATATAAAAAGAAATGGTATTATTAATGAAGATATTAAATCAATATTTTTTAAATAAAATATTTTAAAATAATTATTTTAATTGTGAAAGATCAAAAGTAAAAGTTAAAAAAAAAAAATCAAAATGTAAATGTAAAAAAGAAATATAAATTATAATATTAATGTATTATAATTTATAGTTGTTTTGATAAATATCAAAAATAAAAGAGTGGAACCTTTTTAGGTACATTTATGTTTGTTTTTGGAGTACACCCCATCCAAATTTGTTTCCAATGAGTAAATGCACGTATATATCAATTGTTATGTTAAGGGAACGACTTTCTAACTCTACATATGTTGTTTATGTGGGTGGCAAACATGAATCGTGACATGTCGAACATTAAAACAATAAATGAAATATTATAAAATGTGTTTCTTCATCCACACGAATCATGAGAACAACTTGTAAATAGATAATCAGATTAACAAGAAAACTATAGATATAAACATGCATGGATGGCTCCTAACTATGACATCGAAATACTATCATAGAAATAGATCGGATTGGAAGGGATGTCACCTACCCAACCTTCTTATAGCAAAATTTGTGGTATTTGAGATATAAATATAATTCGTCGGATCCATCATTCATCTACTCAACACACTGTTAGATCATATCAATCTTCGCTTTTCCGCACAATTGAGATCACATAGGTACAATCACGTCATGAATTTCATCATTACACAATAAGAGAGAAACACATTCAACCAATCGCAATTGAAATATTAAATAAAATAAAATAAATTTAATTAATTGTGTTTATAAAGTTAACCTTGTAAATTGTTTTTAGAGTTTTCGTAAAATAGTTCATTAATAGATGGCCAATGCATTACCTAATGCGTTAGACATGACATCCATTTGAACTATTGTTAATAATAATTCTAAAATATAACATAAAATTTTCTCTCAACATAACTTTCCTTATGTATAATGAATAACATATAATATTCCAATGCCTTTCTTCTTTACTAATGAAAAGTGAAAACCAACAAAAATACATAACAAATAATAAAATATTAACAGAAAATATAGGAAAAGGGAATGTTGATAATGTGGTACAACATGCCTAAAACAATGCCTCTTACTAAAGTAGAAGCTAATCAAGTAACTTTGACATCACATCAAAATTAATAAACTCTATGAAAATGATCAATATGCATACATACATGAGATGCATAAATGTAACACCCTCCTCCCACATTAACCCAAGTTAAATGGTCCAGTGGGGTAAACATGTGACGAGAGGCTACTATGATATGATTAAACTCCCCATGTACATATAAGGAAGTGGAAATAGCAAAAAAAAACCAAATTGACCTTTCACACATGCTACAGAACCTCGAGGAGCCAACCAGCGCCTCAGGAAACTGAACATTTTATTGACCTAGAGCCTCAACTGCTCCCATGACATGGCCATGCATGCGGTTGGGACCCTCTAGATGCTTTGATAGAAAGGGAACACAAGCGACTAGGGTATTATTCAACTAATTCTAAGCCTGTGACCCCGGATTCTGTGCCACTTTTTCAAGGCCAGGACTGAGGCCATTTCCCATAACTCCATGGAACTTCCATAAATGAAAAGTAACACTAAAACAATGATACTAATGAAAATACTTAAACAAGACTTTAATGGACCCCTACTGGAAATGACATGAATTCTGTCAAACATGTCACAAATATGCATTCTGCTGGTCGTAACAACATATCTTAGCATAGGGATCTCATACTTATCTCAGAATCGCTAAGAAACATTGATGCCTTATCACATTAGTTTCATTATCCTCTATTAGGTCATATATTCATTATTCATTCATTTACAAATCAAAACATGATGAAAGTCATACATCATCACGATCGTAAAATATACTTATAACCATCATATAAACAACATAAATCATAAGGATACAACAAACATAAAATCCACATATAAACTAGTGTATTTACAAATGAAATACCAAGGAGAAGGAACTCTTATAAATGAATGCATAAGCCAACCAGGTGTGGGACTTCCACATACAACCTAACCATAGATTGATTAAACCAAATATTTCTTTCATCCAGTCACCCTCATGCCATATTCCAAGCATGAATGCAGGAATCATAACCAAAATCAACCAATGCTTTACCGCAATCCCTGCCAGATCTTTAAGCCCTAAATAAGCGTGGATGTCACCATATTTCTCCACCTACAACATGAGGAATTTTCTTGTCTCCTAGTCTCTATGATTTACCGTACATCCCTCCATACAATGGTCGAGGATCCCTAGGCCTAATCAAGACTCCACCCTCTAGGATTTACTGCATATCCTACCATTCACCGACCAAGGATTCCTAGGCCTAGCCGAGGGCACCCACCTCTAGGATTTACCATATATATTTTCATTCATCGGTCGAGGATTCCTAGGCCCACCGAAGTAACACAAAATATGGCTTTACCACAACCCATGGTATGGTTCAACGTTTACTAAGCCAAGGCTTTACTACAATCTATAATCTGATTCAAGGATCACTAGGTCATTTGTTCTTTCTTTCAAACACCACCTCACTCAGTTTTAAATCCATCTGGAAATACAACTCAACCAGAACATGAGAACACATCACACCATGGCTATCTAGAAATGGCAAGAAAAGTCTGAAGAACACTGTCATGCATAGAAAATCCCATGTCGATGACAACTTGAGTATCAAACAAACACATGCATGTACCATGCATGCCAAATATAGCAAGGAAATCACACATGCAAACTGATACCTACAAATAATCCTGATGTAGTTGCTTAATCATGCTCTTCCATGCTTGATCCTCACTTTCCTTTGCCTTATTTTCTTTTCTTAATCCAATGTTGAAGTTCTCCAAGAAAAATCTAAGTGTCCAAGAGTGTGAGAGAGACAATATAGAGGGAGCTCCAAAATTGAACTGACAAAAGGTAAAATTCGCAAAAGGCACCAACTCATCCTCAAAATCCTTTTTATTAATGAGGCATCTATTTTCTTCATTTTCCATTACTTTCCTTCATTTTCCTCCTCACAGCCAATCTATGACTTTTAACCATCATTTTCTCCTGATTTCCATTATTTTCATAAATAAAATGTTAATTAATGCTTCATGCCTTTCAAAGGCATTTTCAATTTCCTTTTCCAATTTTCTTAGCCATACCACACTCACACTAGGATTTTTTTCCCAACACTCAGCTTGGAATAAGTGTCCCATAACCATAGCTATTATTTTTCCCTTATTAACTTTTATTACATGGAATTTTCACTAGGGTCGTTACAAAACCCTCGCTCTTGGGGGAACGTTGTCCTCAATGTTCAATGACACCTTCAACCAAGAAGATTGTTGAAATAAAAACATACTTCCCATGGAGCTTTATAACTTAGCTCGATGCAAAATTTACAATGATCAGCTTGTTGTAAAGCAAACCAACATGACAACAAGCCCCAATGGATAGCTCAATCGGTTGAGCCCTCATTGCTAAGTACCTTGCCTATTGGGAGGTCACAAGGTCAAATCTCCTCAATTCCCTTAGGGTTAGGCCCAATATATTAGGCCAACTTTGATGGATCTGTATGGATTATTTCTCGTGGATGTAGCGGCCACTTAGTGACCATGAACCATGGTTGCCTTAAAAAAGCTTGGGGAAAAAACCAACATGACAACATAACAACATGAAACCCATACTGCTTCTTGGAGCTTTATAATGCAACTCATGGTGGTATTTACATCCATATACATATAACAAAACATCACACCACAACACATGTCAAAAACATTCGCTCAACTAGCGAATCGTGAAGGATACATAACCCACATATGATTTGACATCTCCCATGTAGCTTCATGGGGACTAAATTTCTTCCATTGCACCTTAACCTACTTGATTATGGAGCAAGAGCATATTTCTCTACAATATACATTGAGGTTACAACTGAAATTATCCATCTAGCTCCACTTGTAATATAGACCAATCAATCACATGATAAACATATTTAACATACTTATTAAGCAATGACACATGGGAAATATCATAGACTTTCATTGTTAAAGGTAATACAAGTCAATAAGCTACTAGTCCAAGCCTTTCAATAATATTAAAAGGTCCGTAAAACTATGGTACCAACTCGGCACACGATCTAATCCTGAAGGAGGTCTTCTTTGGCTTGATGTCCAAATACATCTATTCCCCAACCTGAAACTCCTTAAATAACCTGTTCCAATCTACATAAATTTTTTATCAGTCTTTTGATGCCTTTAGTTTCTTCTTGATTACCCAGATTTCATGTTCCATATCTACCAACATATCCATTCTAATCAACACCTTATTCACTGGATCACTCCAACTAATGGGAGTATTACAACTCTACCCATAAAATTCCTCAAACGTACTCATCCTTAAAGATTCCTGATACCCATTGCAATAAGAAAACTCAACTAGTGGAAAATACTCTTCTCACTTCTGTTGTTGATGCATCACATACATCCTCAACATGTCCTCCAATATCTTTTTGACCCTCTCTATTTATCCATATTTATGTGGATGATAAGTTGTATTGAAGGCCAACTTTGTCCCCAATCCTGCAAAAAACGCCTTCCAAAACTTGGAAGTGAAATTAGCGTCCTTGTATGAAACAACATTATTCAAAACACCATGCGGTATCACTACATATTAAATGAAGACCCATGCTACATCACTAGATGAATAATCAGACTTCATTGGAATGAAGTGCACTACCTCTGTCAACATGTCCACCACAACCATGATGGAATCATGATTTCTGGATGTCCTCATCAAACTTGTGATTAAATCCATGGAAATGACCTCCCACTTCCACTCTGGAATCAAAATCGATTGTAGTAATCTACCTAGATGCTTACGTTCTTCTTTCACCTATGTATAGTGCAAACATATAAGCACAAATTCTACCACGTCTTTTTTCATATCCGGCCAATGATAAAACCTCTTGACTATTGTCAATGTGTTTTGGTATTGTGTGTGACCTGAATACAGTTTTGCATGAAATTATCGCAAGATAGTATTCTTGTGCTCACTATTGTCTAGCAGATATATCATGTCCCTAAATCTGATCAAGCCATCTGTTGAGATATGATAGTCCACATCTTGATCACATGTACCCTACTGTAACCTATACATAAGCTCCACGTACATGTCATTATGTTGACCTTCTTGCAATATCTGATCATGTAAGTCTGTCCCATAAGAACTCATAGTTGCAATATGATTCACCTATATCTGCCTACTAAGAGAATTTGTAACCCTTTTCTCCATACCCTTGATGTACCTGATCTCAAAATCAAACTCACTAATTGTGGCCAACCATCTTGCTTATATAGCATCAAAATTCTGCTGATTAAACAAGTATCTCAACCCACTGTGATCGCTCAATAATAAAAACCTCCTGCCAAGAAGATAGTGCATCCACATAGTCAACACATGGATGATCACTGCCAACTCAAGATCATGTATTAGGTAATTCTTCTTGTGCACTTTCAGTTTATGTGATTCATAACATACTACCTATCCCTATTGCATAAGGAATCCACCAATTCCTCTCTTGCAAGCATCTTTTCATACCACAAACTCTTTGTTTGGATTTGCAATCTTTAACACAAGATCATTTGTCAACAACTGCTTCAACTTCTCAAAACTTGTTGCACATTCCTCTGTCATTGAGATTTATTTCCTTTCCTTTGTAGTTGCGTGGTAAGATATGAAATGTGAGAAAAAATCTTGATGAACCTCCCATAGTAACCTGCTAACCCCATGAATGTCTTACCTCATCCACATTTTTAGGAGCTGCCCACTCCATGATAACCCTTATCTTCTCTAGATCCACTACTATGCCTTCCTTGGAGACAACATGTCCCAAGTAATGTACCTTTGTCTAAAAGAAACTACATTTGCTAAGATTAGCATACAACTGATGCTCTCTTAGAAACCTCAACACTGTTGTTAAATGCTCAACACGTTCTTCCTCATTATTAGAATATATCAAGATGTCATTAATGGATACAATAACAAAATTGTCCAGATAATGATGCAACACACTATTCATCAATCACATAAAGGTAGTTGTAGCATTAGTCAAACCAAATGGAACTACAATGAACTCATAATTCCCATACCTCGTTCATAAAGTTGTTTTGTAAATTTCCTCTTCTTTAATCAGTGCCTGATGATATCCTGATCTCAAATCAATCTTTGAGAACATTGTTGCTCCCTTCAATTGATCAAAGAAATCATCAATCCTAAGCAATGAATATCTTCTTAATGGTCACCTTGTTCAACTTATTGTAATCAATGCATAACCTAATAGTACCATCCTTCTTCTTTACAAGCAATACCAGTGCACCCTAAGGTGATACACTTGTCCTAATGTATCCCTTATCAAGCATTTCCTTCCACTGCAACTTCAGCTCTATTAACTCTAGTGTGCTCATCCTGTAAGGTGCCTTTGATGTTAGCACATCCCCTAGTACCAAATCAATATAAAAATCCACTTTCCTACGAGGTGGAAACTCTAAAATATTTGTGGTAAATACATCCTGAAACTGCTGTAAGATTGGGTACCCTCTCAATACCTTTGCATCCTCAACATCCTTAACTTTATCACTAGAAATATACACTACAAATAAAACACTCCCTTTTCTACGTCTGCACTTTGCCTGCATAGTTTTCACCATTCTAACTAATGTTGCCTTCTTCTTACCTTGTAAGACTCTCTTTTCTCCATTGTCATCCAAGCACTCAATGGATTTGTCATAACAATCCACTTTGGTCCTGTGAAGGTACAACTAGTCCATACCCAACAACATATTGTAAGATCCCAATGATACACTGCAAGAAAAAAGGACATTGGTGAGGGGCAAAAAATGTCACCATAAGCTCATTGATGATGGTCAAAAGAGCATTCGTCACCAAAAACTGAACGTCACCAAAGGTGGCATCGCCAAAAGTATAGGTGTTGTAGTGACATACAAAATCTGTCACCAATAATGATTTATAATGACAGATAGTGACCATCAACATTTCATATGAGTAATGGTGACAGACCATAGCCTCTGTCACCAAAAACTGAACATCACCAAAGGTGGCGTCGCCAAAAATATAGGTGTTGTAGTGACATTCAAAGTTCGTCACCAATAATGATTTATAATGACAGATATCAATCGTCACCATTACATATGAGAAATGGTGATGGACCATATCCTCCGTCACCAAAAACTAAACATCACCAAAGGTGGCGTTGCCAAAAGTATAGGTGTTATGGTGACATTCAAGGTCCATCACAACTATTAATTATAATGATGGATAGTGACCGCCGCAATTTCATATGAACAACAATGATTTATTGTGATGGATCTTTAATGGCCATCACTATTGATGCATATATATGGTGACGTTCGTTGACCATCACCAAAGGTCGCATTGGTAGAAGTATAAGTGTTGTCGTGACATTCAAAGTCCATCACAAATAATGACTATAATAATGGACAATGACCATCACCATTTCATATCAACAACAATGATTTATGGGTATGGACCTTTGAGGGTCGTCACTATTGATGTGTATATATGGTGGCATTCATTGACCATCACCATTTCATATTTTTGGTGAGGGTCGAAAAATGTCACCAAAGCTCATTGGTGATGGTAAAAAGAGCCTCCATCACCAAAAATTGACCGTCGCCATTCCATCTGGATGTCAAGGCACGATGGAATCAAACCACCAACGTCTTGCTTGTAAAGCAGGTGCTCTTCCCTTGAGCTAGCACCATTTAAAGGATTATACTTTTTAAAATTACACCTTGAAACTTCATAAATTGTAAATTCTACAACTTTCAGTAAATTAAAGTCTTGGCAATATTTTACCAAACAATCAAAGAAACATTGAAGCTGCAGTTCCCTACCTAATGGTTATTGATGTTATGAAAAGTGGGTGGAGGGAAAAATAGTTATGTATAAGATAATCAATATGTTCAGTTGAATACTCAATTAGAAGTGAAACTCTGAAGATATTTATAACCTGTAAATGACCTATAACTAACAAATTCACCAAATATTGCAAAGGAAATGTCGTAAGTGGATAACATATGGAAGAAAATGAGGTAGGGACTTGGAACCCTTGTACATCTTGGCATGCTTTAGCACTTGGAACATCTTAGCTTGTTTGGCATGTCTTCGTACTATCTAGCACAAGTTAGCATGCCCTAGAATTCCCTAACACACCTTAGTAGTCATAACCTCACAACTAGCATTAAATTTTTCCATGACTTGGGAACCTTACATTCACTAGAGCACCTTGGCACTCTCTCGTTTTCATGCCCTCACGAGTGTGACTTAGACTTGGGAATAACTCATGAAGATTGAACATAAAACTCAACAAATGAAAATATACTCACAATATACTCAAATTTAAAAAATGTAAAACAATTCATTCCATGATAAATCCACTTCATAAACATCAAAATAAACAATAATGTAAATAATAAGTATTAAATAGAAAAATGTGGAATTTTAAATTTACTTTAAGGTTTAGATACATTATCATACAAAGTTTCAAAATTTATATGTATATTCCAAACACCATGGATCTTGAACTACAATATGAATTAAGAAAGAAATATAAACCAACTGACCAACATATTAACCTTTCAAATTTTAATCAGATTCTTAAAAGTGCTCTGAATATTGATGTAAAAAGGAATTATATTATTACACAACTGTAACTTTGATGAAAATCCTCCTCCACATGAAATCATATTTTTGGATGATAGTAATGACTTTTTATACTTGGTTCTTATCTCTAGGCTGGCTATCGCATCAAACGTGAAAATCAATTTAAGACTCACCTAGTACTTCCAAGTCTAATAAAATTGATCGAGTATTAGCAAACAATGAAGACAACTTCCTCCAACCATTTGGCATTTTTCCTTTTTCTTGTCTCCCTCTACAATCATTGGCTTTATGATGTTTGATGAAGAGGTTAATCAAGCTCCAACTCTTCTTTTGCTCTTTCCCTGGCCCAACATAATTGTTGTTGTTTCTTTATAATTGGCATTCATATTTTGACTTTATGGTTCTTTGACAACACTTAATCCATGTACTATCTTGTAAAAGATAAACATGGATCCTTGATAAAACTACCCACATAGACCGACCTATGCCCTCAAAACCTTCCTCCTTATAAGCTTTGTAGCTTTGTGACATACCTCCTAAGAGGTTAGTTCTCTCTCAGTATGTTTTACTAAGGTCTTTAAGACTCCTACATGGAGGCATTCAAACAAGAAAATTCTATTATCCTTATGAAGAAGGAAAATTTCAAGAACGAAAAAGCCTAATGGTCGAGATTCATGAAACCCTCTAAAATCTTAGAAAACATCTCTTACTATTTATCTGTCTCACCTTGCATATCAAAAGCATCTCCCAAAGTGTGCAAACATGAAATCTATTCACAAAATTCACAAGGTCGCTGTAAGATATCATTGAAGAAAAATGGAGGGTTTGCACTGTATTTACAATGTATAAGCCCTATCTTTCCTGGAAAAAAACTGGCATCGATTTTAGGATTTGGGAGTTTCTCTTCATCCTTTTTTCCACTTTAAAATTTAAAATAATGGTTGATCATGGGATCCATCATTAATGATAAAAAGCATTTTGATTTTGTAGAAAATTCTTGCCAAAATCATGAAATGGCCAGAAAATATTTCTGAGGCATTTCTAGCCCTTATTCTAGACTTTCCTCTCCCATAAACATTTCACAAAAGTTTTTCTCGTACAAATACTGGACTATTAAAATAAAATTGTATCTTTAAATTAGATTTATTAGATGCCTTAAGATAAGATCTCTGTTTAAAATATCAGTGTTTGTTTTTAATTGTTGGTTTCTATTTCAATTTCTTTGTGTGTTTCCTTAATGATAAGCTTCCCATCTACCTTGCTTCACTTACCAACTTGTAGATGTGATAGTAATAATCTTTTATGCCACTTGTTGTCAATCCAAATACTAATAAAACGGATAATTCTAACACTAAATAAGGACAAAACACATTAACTCAAAGACAACATTACCCAAAAAAGGGATAGCACAGATAGAAGAAAGAAGAGTCAAGTGTACCAAAGGGGTCTCTACTAAAGAAGGGGAAGAAGAATAATGTAACTCAAGTTTGACTCAATCCAAGGAGAACCAACATGAATAATAGATTCCCACATAGTTTAGTGGAGGCGGGGTATCTCCTCCATCTTCTTCAAGAAATTCTCCAGAGAGTCCAGATTCCAAAATGAAATCCAACGGCAAGGCAAGCACTTTAAGATGTCAATTTGTTGAAGGAGAGACCTATTTTATGCCTACACAAACCAAAGCCTCCACTATCCTCATACAATTGATATCTTGTGGTTCAATTGCTATCAAAGATCATAGTTTTGTTATGGTTTCTCACTCCAAGTCATAGGTTTCTTGTGATGAATCTCGATCACAATCTGGTTTAGTTTTGTCTAGGCCAGCTGGTGTCAATGGGGTTACAGCTGGAAATATAGCTAGAATGTATGCTTGAAGATAAAGAGAATTTTAGTGGTAGCATTGTTGAGACTAAAACTAAATAAGAAGTTGAAGGAGGAGAACCCACTTTAAAGAGATGTGCTTCCTACAATGCAGACAGAAGCTCCAAGTCATATTTTTGTGAGAGATCAAATAAAGAGGAGAGTGGTGGAATTCGAGCCAAATTCATCCCGATAAAGATCAAGCCTTTAAAGAAGAAACGACCCAGGAATAATGCCAATAAACCTTCATCCAAAGGGTTAAAAGAGACCAGCACACTCAAAAGGTTGTACAATGGCATTTCTACTAGTGCAAAACATTAGATCATTGCATCAGCGCTAGTAAAGTCTCAAACGCACTTGCTAATAGAGGATCTCAAAGATCAAACTAATTCAAAGAAGAGCCAAATATCATCAAGGGAGATGAAAGGAAACCTTTAATAGACACTGCAGTAGTTGAATCACAAGTAACTCGCAAGAATATGGAGGAGGTCACCTAGATAAAAATCGATTTAAGGAAACATTTACAAGAATACAGGACTTCTGAGATCACAACCCAAACCAAGCAAAGGGCCAAGTATTCTAGATAACCCATTCTATAAGTTTAAATTGATAAACTCGATGCAATAGATCTATATTAGGGCAAGGTTAATGCCCGAAACTAACTCAATCCACTTCCTTAGAGTGACTTGCAACTGAAATATCCGTACCAAGAGAAAGGAGTAGCACTACAGAGAAAAACAATCTCCAAGTCTAGAGGCAAATATTGTGTGTGCATAGAATGATTTAATAAATTTTCAACTACCAAAATAGAATAACCAGTGGCGACAGGAGGGGTCTAAGATGCAGATTTTGTCGCATGAGGAGGAAATCCTATCTAACTTCCAAGAGAAAATTTTCTCTATTCTCATCCACAGTTAAAACAGAGGAAGAGAAAGGTCATAGGACTCACTTGAACATGTAAATCCAATGTGAACCTTGGGTAAAATGAAAGAGGAGAAGAAGAGAGCACATAGATACATGCTCTTCTCACAGTTTCAGGATTTTCCTAGAAAAATATGTTAGTAAGGCCATTTACTAGCCACAAGTTCGATATGGGACAGAATTTTTGATGAAATGAATCTTTGATGAAATGGAGGACACATATAAGTAGAAGTAGATAATTAGTATGACCATGAACCTTGATGACACATCAATCTACTTCGGCTAAACATCTAAGAGTTAGCATCCAACTTGGTAACATATCAATAAGCTTAAGCGTAGAGCTCTAAAGGCCAGATGACCCATCGGATAAGAGTCCTTATATCTAACTATGCAATCTTATGACTTATGGACAAGACCATTTTACTAGGACAACATGAAACTATACCACCAAGCTGAGTGGATAATTTTAAGATATAAATGCACTCCGTAACTTAAATCATCGAATAAGATGAGTGTCATACAAGATGACATTATTTTTCTAAGAGTTCAGAATCTCAAAAATAAGTCAAGGTTGTGGGAATCTAGTAGGTTGAGATTCTAACTCTAAAAACCAAAAATTTGTCTCATTGTCACTAATCCAAGCACCTAACGTAGAGCCAAATATGTACAAACATGTATGAGCACCATCAACAAAACTCTGCTTAGATGGATTTTCCCTTAATAGTATGTTAATAAGGCCATTTAGCAGATCTATATTAGGGCAAGGTTAATGCCCAAAACTAACTCAATCCACTTCCTTTGAGTGACTTACAACTGAAATATCCGCACCAAGAGAAAGGAGTAGCACTACAGAGCAAAACAGTCTCCAAGTCTAGAGGCAAATATTGCGTGTGCATAGAATGATTAAATAGATTTTCAACTACCAAAATATAATAAGCAGTGGTAACAATAGGGGTCTAAGATGAAGAATTTGTCACATGAGGAGGAAATATTATCTGACTTCTAGGAGAAAATTTGCTCTATTCTCATCCATAGTTTGGGATGAAAAATAGAGGAAGAGAAAGGTCATAGGACTCACTTGAACATGAAAATCTAATAAGGACCTTGGGTAAAATGAAAGAGGAGAAGAAGAGAGAACATGATTACATGCCCTTCTCACAGTTTTAGGATTTTCCTAGAACAATATGTTAGTAAGGCCATTTATTAGCCACAAGTCTGATATGGGACAAAATTTTTGATGAAATGAATCTTTGATGAAATGGAGAAAACATACAAGTAGAAGTAGACAATTAGTATGACCATGAACCTTGATGACACATCAATCTGCTTTGGCTAAACATCCAAGAGTTGGCATTCAACTTGGCAACATATCAATAAGCTTAAGCATAGAGCTCTAAAGGCCAGACAACCCATCGGATAAGAGTCTTTGTATCTATCTATGCATTCTTATGACTTATGTACAAGATCGTTTTACTAAGACAACATGAAACTATACCACCAAGATGAGTGAATAATTTTAAGATATAAATGCACTTCCTCACTTAAATCATCGAATAAGATGAGTGTCATACAAGATGACATTATTTTTCTAAGAGTTCAAAATCTCAAACATAAGTAAAAGCTGTGGGAATCTAGTAAGTTGGGATTCTAATTATAACAACCAAAAATTTGTCTCGTTGTCACTAATCCAAGCATCTAACGTAGAGCCAAAGATCTAAAAACATGTATGAGCACCATCAACCAAACTCTGCTTAGCTGGATTTTCCCAGAACAATATGTTAGTAAGGCCATTTAGCAGATTTGTATTAGGGAAAGGTTAATGCCCAAAACTAAGTCAATCCACTTCCTTAGAGTGACTTAAAACTGAAATATCTGTACCAAGAGGAAGGAGTAGCACTATAGAGAAAAATAGTCTCCAAGTCCAGAGGAACATATTGGGTGTGCATAGAATGATTTAATAAACTTTCAACTGCCAAAATAGAATAACCAGTGGTGATAGGAGGGGTCTAAGATGCAGAATTTGTTGCATGAGGAGGAAATCCTATCTTACTTCCACGAGAAAATTTTCTCTATTCCCATCCATAGTTTGGCATGAAAAATAGAGGAAGAGAAAGGTCATAAGACTCACTTCAACATGAAAATCCAATGTGAACCTCAAGTAAAATGAAAGAAGAGAATAAGAGAGCACATGATTACATGCTCTTCTCACAGTTTCAAGATTTTCCTAGAACAGTATGTTAGTAAGGCCATTATTAACCACAAGTCTGATATGGGACAAACTTTTTGATGAAATCAATCTTTGATTAAATTGAGAACACATACAAGTAGAAGCAGACAATTAGTATGACCATAAACCTTGAACACATCAATATGCTTTGGCTAAACATTCAAGAGTTGGCATTCAACTTGGCAACATATCAATAAGCTCAAGCATAGAGCTCTAAAGTCCGGACGACCCATCGCATAAGAGTCTTTGTATCTAACTATGCAATCTTATGACTTATGGACAAGACCATTTTACTAGGACAACATGAAAGTATACCACCAAGCTGAGTGGATAATTTTAAGATATAAATGCACTCCCTGACTTAAATCATTGAATAGGATGAGTGTCATACAAGATGACATTATTTTTCTAAGAGTTCAGAATCTCAAACATAAGTCAAAGCTGTGGGAATCTAGTAAGCTGAGATTATAACTCTAACAGCCAAAAATTTGTCTCGTTGTCACTAATCCAAGCATCTAACAGAGAGCCAAAGATGTACAAACATGTATGAGCACCATCAACCAAACTCTAATTAGCTGGATTTTCCCATAAGAGTATGTTAGTAAGGCGATTTAGCATATCTGTATTAGGGAAAGGTTAATTCCCAAAACTAACTCAATCCACTTATTAGAGTGACTTACAACTGAAATATCCATACCAAGAGAAAGGAGTAGCACTACAGAGAAAAAAGTCTCCAAGTCCAGAGGAAAATATTGTGTGTGCATAGATTGATTCAATAAAGTTTCAACTACCAAAATAGAATAACCAATGGCGACTGGAGGGGTATAAGAAGCAGAATTTGTTGCATGAGGAGGAAATTCTACCTGACTTCCAGACAAAATTTGCTCTATTCTCATCCATAGTTTGTCATGAAAAACAGAGGAAGAAAAAGGTCATAAGACTCACTTGAACATGAAAATCCAATGTGAACCTTAGGTAAAATTAAAGAGGAGAAGAAGAGAGCACATGATTACATGCTCCTCTCATAGTTTTAGGATTTTCCTACAAAAATATGTTATTAAGGCCATTTAATAGCCACAAGTACGATATGGGACAAATTTTTTTATGAAATGAATCTTTGATGAAATGGAGAACAGATGCAAGTAGAAGTAGACAATTAGTATGACCATGAACCTTGATGACACATCAATCTGCTTCGGCTAAACATCCAAGAGTTGGCATCCAACATGGAAACATATTAATAAGCTCAAGCATAGAGATCTAAAAGATAGATGACCCATTGGATAAGAGTATTTGTATCTAACTATGCAATCTTATGACTTATGGACAAGACCATTTTACTAGGACAGCATGAAACTATACCACCAAGCTGAGTGGATAATTTTAAAATATAAATGCACTCCCTGACTTAAATCATCAAATAAGATGAGTGCCATACAAGGTGACATTATTTTTCTAAGAGTTTAGAATCTCAAACATAAGTCAAAGTTGTGGGAATCTAGTAAGTTGAGATTCTAACTCTAATGACCAAAATTTATCTCGTTGTCACTAATCCAAGCATCTAAGGTAGAGCCAAAGATTTAAAAACTTGTATGAGCACCATCAACCAAACTCTGGTTAGCTGGATTTTCCCAAAACAGTATGTTAGTAAGGCCATTTAGCAGATTTGTATTAGGGTAAGGTTAATGCCCAAAGCTAACTCAATCCACTTCCTCGGAGTGACTTACAACTGAAATATCCGTACCAAGAGAAAGGAGTAGCACTACAAAGAAAAACAATCTCCAAGTCCAGAGGAAACTATTGGATGTGCATAGAATGATTCAATAAAGTTTCAACTACCAAAATAGAATAACCAGTGGCAACAGGAGGGCTCTAAGATGCAAAATTTGTCACATGAGGAGGAAATCCTATCTTACTTCCACGAGAAAATTTTCTCTATTCTCATCCATAGTTTGGCATGAAAAATAGAGGAAGATAAAGGTCATAGGACTCACTTGAATATGAAAATCCAATGTGAACCTTCGGTAAAATGAAATAAGAGAAGAAGAGAGCACATGATTACATGCTTTTCTCATAGTTTCAAGATTTTCCTAGAACAGTATGTTAGTAAGGCCATTATTAGCAACAAGTCCTATATGGGACAAACTTTTTGATGAAATGAATCTTTGATGAAGTGGAGGACACATACAAGTAGAAGTAGACAATTAGTATGACCATGAACCTTGATGACACGTCAATTTTCTTCGGCTAAACATCCAAGATTTGGCATTCAACTTGCCAACATATCAATAATCTCAAGCATAGAGCTTTAAAGGCCAAATGACCCATCAGATAAGAGTCTTTGTATCTAACTATGCAATCTTATGACTTATGGACAGGACCTACTAGGACAACATGAAACTATACCACCAAGCTGAGTGGATAATTTTAAGATATAAATGCACTTCCTGACTTAAATCATCGAATAAGATGAGTGTCATACAAGATGACATTATTTTTCTAAGAGTTCAGAATCTCAATCATAAGTCAAAGCCGTGGGAATCTAGTAAGCTGAGATTCTAACTCTAACAACCAAAAATTTGTCTCGTTGTCACAAATCCAATCATCTAACGTAGAGCTAAAAATGTACAAACATGTATGAGCACCATCAACCAAACTCTAATTAGCTGGATTTTCCCATAATAGTATGTTACTAAGGCCATTTAGCAGATCTGTATTAGGGAAAGGTTAATGCCCAAAAGTAACTTAAACCCCTTCCTTAGAGTGACTTACAACTGAAATATCCATACCAAGAGAAAGGAGTAGCACTACAGAGAAAAAAAGTCTTCAAGTCCAGAGGCAAATATTGTGTGTGCATAGAATGATTCAATAAAGTTTCAACTACCAAAATAGAATAACTAGTGGTCATAGGAGGGCTCTAAGATGCATAATTTGTGCATGAGGAGGAAATCCTATCTGACTTCTAGGAGAAGATTTTCTCTATTCTCATCCACAGTTTGTCATAAAAAAAAGAGGAAGAGAAAGGTCATAACACTCACTTGAACATGAAAATCCAATGTGAACCTTGGGTAAAATGAAAGAGGAGAAGAAGAGAGGACATGATTACATGATCCTCTTAGAGTTTCAGGATTTTCCTAGAACAGTATGTTAGTAAGACCATTTACTAGCCACAAGTACGATATGCGACAAACTTTTTGATGAAATTAATCTTTGATGAAATGGACGACACATACAAGTAGAAGTAGATAATTAGTATGAACATGAACCTTGATGACACATCAATCTACTTCGGCTAAACATCCAAGAGTTGGCATTCAACATGGCAACATATCAATAAGCTCAAGCATAGAGCTCTAAAGGCCAAACGACCCATCAGATAAGAGTCTTTGTATCTAACTATGCAATCTTATGGCTTATGGACAAGACCATTTTTCTAGGACAACATGAAGCAATACGACCAAGCTGAGTGGATAATTTTAAGATATAAATGCACTCCCTGACTTAAATCATCGAATAAGATGAGTGTCATTCAAGATGACATTATTTTTCTAAGAGTTCAGAATCTCAAACATAAGTCAAAGCTATGGGAACCTAGTAAGCTAAGATTCTAACACTAACAACCAAAATTTGTCTCGTTGTCACTAATCCAAGCATCTAATTTAGAGCCAAAGATGTAAAAACATGTATGAGCAACATCAACAAAACTCTGCTTAGCTAGATTTTCCCAGAAAAGTATGTTAGTAAGGCCATTTAGCAGATCTGTATTAGAGCAAGTTTAATGCCCAAAACTAACTCAATCCACTTCCTTAGAGTGACTTACAACTAAAATATATGTACCATGAGAAAGGAGTAGCACTACAAAGAAAAACAGTCTCCAAGTCTAGAGGCGAATATTGCGTGTGCATAGAATGATTCAATAAAGTTTCAACTACCAAAATAGAATAACCAGTGGCGATAGGAGGGGCCTAAGATGCAGAATTTGTCGCATGAGGAGGAAATCCTATCTGACTTCCAAGAGAAAATTTGCTCTATTCTCATCCATAGTTTGGCATGAAGGACAGAGGAAGAGAAAGGTCATAGGACTCACTTGAACATGAAAATCGAATGTGAACCTTGGGTAAAATGAAAGAGGAGAAGAAGAGAACACATGATTACATGCTCTTCTCACAGTTTTAGGATTTTCCTAGAACAATATGTTAGTAAGGCCATTTACTAGCCACAAGTTCAATATGGGACAAATGTTTTGATGAAATGAATCTTTGATGAAATGGATGACAGATACAAGTAGAAGCAGACAATTAGTATGACCATGAACCTTGATGACACAACAATATGCTTTAGCTAAACATCCAAGAGTTGGCATTCAACTTGGCAACATATCAATAAGCTCAAGCCTAGAGCTCTAAAGGCCAGACGACCCATCGGATAAGAGTCTTTGTATCTAACTATGCAATCTTATGACTTATGGACAAGACCATTTTAATAGGACAACATGAAACTATACCACCAAGCTGAGTGGATAATTTTGAGATATAAATGCACTCCCTAACTTAAATCATCGAATAAGATGAGTGTCATACAAGATGAAATTATTTTTCTAAGAGTTCACAATCTCAAATATAAGTCAAAGTTGTGGGAATCTAGTAAGCTAAGATTCTAACTCTAACAGCCAAAAATTTGTCTCATTGTCACTATTCCAAACATCTAACGTAGAGCCAAAGATGTAAAAACATGTATGAACACAATCAACCAAACTCTGCTTAGTTGGATTTTCCTAGAACAATATGTTAGTGAGGCCATTTAGTAGCCACAAGTCTAATATGGGATAGAAACTTTGATGAAATGGAGGACACATACAAGTAGAAGCAGACAACTAGTATGACCATGAACCTTGATGATACATCAATCTGCTTTGGCTAAACATCAAAGAGTTGGCATTCAACTTGGAAAACTGTCAATAAGCTCAAGAACAGAGCTCTAAGGGCTAGACAACCCATTAGATAAGAGTCCTTGTATCTAACTATGCAATCTTATGACTTGTGGACAATACCATTTTACTAGGAGAACATGAAATTGTACCACCAAGTTTAGTGGATAATTTTAAGATATAAATGCACTCCCTGACTTAAATCATCCAATAAGCCGAGTGTCATACAAGATGACATTATTTTTCTAAGATTTTAGAATCTTAAACATAAGTCAGAGCTGTGGGAATCTAGTAAGCTGAGATTCTAACTCTAACATCCAAAAATTTGTCTCGTGGTCACTAATCAATTCTAAATCATTGTTTTGTCTTAATTAGTTTTGCATGTACAAATATATTTCATAGTTCCTTGAGATAGAAGGGGCACGCATGCATGATGTTTCCCAACTTAATGAAAGTCACAAATATCTAGGAGAGCACACTCCCCTTTTGACTCAGTTATCTCTGAAGCCAGGTTCACTAGGATTAGGAGTTCTTACACCCAGTAGAGTTGATGTTGGGCATGCACCCAAACTGTTTGTACCTCTTATATTCCTAGTTTACAAAAGAAAATTAGTTTCACAATTTTGAGGTTAAATAATGAGTTTGCATTTGTTGCTTTCGATTTCTATTTTCAAATTTAATAAAAAAGTAAAGATAATATTTTGCATGTTTAGAAGTCCATGTTTTCTATTTTATTTTAGTAGAAGTATGTGTTTGTTGGTTGGGGCATCCCTAATATAAATTATGATTGGTGTTTTTCAATTTTAATGATCTATAGTTATTAGATGAGTTTACAACACATAATCTACTCATCATGGTCTGATTTTTTAAATTTTATTCAAGTATGGTAGTTTATTTAAGTATTTCATGATACCTTTATCTAAGGGAAAGGATAATGGGTTGTAGATTACATAGAAATTTCATTGTTCCGGTCTACACAAGTGCTTATTATCCCATAACCTCGTCCTCTAACAACTACACCATCACATGGAAATTGCCAAAAAATAGGTAACAGATAGAAAATCAAATCAGAGGGCTCTTGCAGAAGAGAGAATAATATTAGAAACAAATAGGCATACAAACTTATTAAATATGCAGAGTACTTTTGAACTGTTCTGAAGATGGGATACTAATTTCCCATCCATTATTTTGACAAAGAAATATAACTAGAATGTCCATAACTATTGTAAAGTTGAAGGTAACATGCAATCTCCCTTAGACAAAAAGGAAAAAATGCATCAGTTAGAAGCAATAGATGTTTCAAATTGACATTAGGAACCGTGCTAGTAAAAAATATGATCATTGTGAGCTAAGTCTAAAAATCAGTTTGAACTAGTGTTAAAAAGGTTCCAAGTGGATCCTCATGTTTTTCAATAATCAAACTAAAACACATGTATCAAGAATTTCTCTATGAAGAAAAATAACATTATCTGAGTGAGATTTTAAACAATGAAACTAAGGTTGAGTGTTTTTTCTTTAAAACCAAATGAACCTTAGATTAATATTTTTGTCATTAAAACACTCTCAAAAATTAGTCTAACTTTCTAACTAATTACATGTTTGGAAAGGATTCAATATACCAAACTTTCCTTTCACCAAGCTTCTCTCAATGCCTTTTGCCTCGAAGGATAATGATGGAGAATTTTTTGATGACTTAAACTTTAGCTAACATAGTTGATCATACCTACATCAAACAATGAAATATTCATTCATGGGACAATACACTTAGTAATACATGCAACATAAATGCAATTATTAGTAGGAAATAACTGTGGATAAGGACAAGTTAGACATCGCCCTTTTTAGACAAAGCTAGTGGTACTATAAAGTAGTTTCAACCTCAAAAAAATCCAAATAGTTTTCCATATACATGTGTCAACATGTGAACTTTTACTTTTTGATTAGTCACTCCATTATCCACTAACCATAATTCCTTATGAAACATGTTGACAACCATCCATTCTCATAAAACAACCATCGCTGGATCTTCCAGAATGTGAGGGATCTGATAAAATTTGATAACTTTGTTATTTGAAATGTGCTTACCATTGTCTTATCACAGTAAATGTCTTGGATATCAAGGAATCCAATAATTTTTAGTCAAAATAGTCATGTTTCACCTCCTCACCAGGTCGGCGCTGCCTTCTTTGGAGCCATTGGACCCCGTGGAAGCAATATAAATAGAAGTATAATTCAACCTATTTTAAATCTATACATCCATAAGTTTGATCTATAGTGAAGTAACAAGAAAAAGAACTGTGAAGTCAAGGAAAACAAGGAAAAATCAAAGGAAGAACAAAAATCAAAGTTTTGGGCATCTCCCTTTCACACAGGTAAATTTTCTATGGATTCTATGCAAGTTGCAGGGGATGAAATTCTATGACTATAGGTCTGAAATTTTTAGTTGTAGGAGGCAGAAATTTGAGTCGGAGCAAATCTTAAGGGTGTTGACTCTTGTTAAATTTGGCATACTTTATCTATTTGAAAAGAGGTTTGACTTGGTGATTGGAGGAGGTATTTGTTTGGTCAAAAGGTATTGGATTGTATCACTTTTACTTGGTTTTATTAGAGAAGAAAGGTTTGACTGGGTTTTGCCTTAGGAGAGGGGCCTTTCCTTGACTAAGTGCCTACATCTTGTGTCTCTTTTTTTTGTGATCTTCATGTATATTTGATTTGGTAATTGCTTGATGAATGACAACATAATAAATAAGTAGACAAAACCATCACATATCATAGGTAATTATCAAAAAAGAGGAATAAAAACCCTAATATCTACATACATTGATTTCTCAACATGGTATCAGAGCTAAGGTCGGTCATAAGGCAACTGAAGATTACCATACCATTGAAGGAGGAGAGGAAGTTTCCAAGGAACTCGAGCTAGAAAAATACCTACTCTAAATCATTTTTGTGTAAATTACATTGAACACATTCAGCTAAACATGAGATCAAAGTCCTATGCATGAGAATTTGAGATCAAAGACTTATGTATAAATTTAAAAGTTTTTTAGAGATTTGAAGTACATAAATCTTAGGAGCCATCAAAAAAAGAATCTAAGAACCTGGGAATTGTTTAGGGGCTTGGTCCAGAGCTAAATCAATAGGGAAATAAGACCACAATACCATACGGGAGGACCAAGGTTCTAAAACATCAAAAGAATTCTGAGAAGCACACATTAGGTAGTCTTCTTAGCATTCTAGAAACTGAGAGATTGGATTAAAAAAAATGGGAAAGCAACAAATATCGGAAAATGTATATACATATTTTGTGATTAATTAATGATTCTAATATGGTGCATTAAGCTCGGTATATTAGCATGGACTGTTAATACATATAGTTGGGACTTTAATCTACGATTACATTTTGTAAGGTTTTAGTATATTTTATTCTGATTTAAAATACTTACACAAAGTTTAAAGTTTTATTAAGGTTCTATCATTTGAATGATTTTGGGCATTGTTACAAGAAGCCCTAAACCAACAGTCACAATGTGAAGGAGAACTCAGAATTGAAAGACTAGTAAATTCTATTCTTAAGCATACTCAATAAACCATAGGTCGAAGGTACAAAGATATTTCAAAGAGTCGAAAATTGCAACAAGTCCAAGAAAATTGTGGTAATAGTTCAAAGTTTAAGTCACATCTTGAAGAAGGTTTGTGGATCTGTGATGGACTGTTTAAGGGAATTGAAAGACCTTTGAACTCATTCAGCTTAGGAGTTTTAAGCTAGCAAAGAAGTGTACCTAAAGCAAGAGAAGGATCATACTTAGAGGACCTATTGAAGCATCTACAACATACACTAACAAGAATTCAAAAAGAGAAGTAGTCAACCATCTTGACAAAATACTTATCTTGACACCTTTTGAAGATAGGAAACCATGAAAATAATAACTTATCCTTGGGAAGAAAATAAAGTCATCTAGAAAACAATTCTTTGCAAGGAAGTATAAGTAGCTTTGAAGGTAGAGAAAGGAATGTCCAAAAACTGCCAATCCAAGAAAACAAACTGAAATCTCAAGAGCGATCAAACACAGAATCTGAGAATCTAGGAATTGTTTAAGGGATTGGTCTAGAGCTAAATAAATAGGGAAACAAGACCACAATACCATACGAGGGGACCAAGGTTCTAAAACATTGAAAGAATTCTGAGAGGCACACATCAGGTAGTCTTCTTAGCATTGTAGAAACTCAAAGATTGGATTTAAAAAAATGGGAAAGCAACAAACATTTGAAAATGTATATACGTATTTTGTGATTAATTAATGATTCTAATTTGGTGCACTAAGCCAGGTATACCTGCATGAAGTGTTAGTACATATAGTTGGGACATTAATGTATGGTTAAATTTTGTAAGGTTTTAGTATATTATATTTTGATTTAAAATAGTTACACACACATTTTAAAGCTTTATTAAGGTTCTATCATTTGAATGATTTAGGGCATTGCGTCAAGAAGCCCTAAACCAACAGTCACAATGTGAAGGAGAACTCAAAATTGAAAGAGTAGTAAATTTTATTCCTGATCATACTCAACAAACCACAGGTCGAAGGTACAGAGATATTTCAAAGAGTCCAAGAAAATTGTATTAATAGTTGAAAGTTTAAGTCACATCTTGAAGAAGGTTTGTGGATCATGTGATGGAATATTTGAAGGAATTGAAAGACCCTTTAATTCATTCAGCTCAAGAGTTTTAAGCTAGCAAAGAAGTGTCCCTAAAGAAAGAGAAGGATCATAGTTAGAGGACCTGTTGAAGCATCTACAACATACACTAACAAGAATTCAAAAAGAGTAGTATTCAACCATCTTCACAAAATTCTTATCTTGACACCTTTTGAAGATAGGAAACAATGAAAATAATAACTTATCCTTGGGAAGAAAATAAAGTCATCTAGAAAACAATTCTTTTCAAGGAAGGATAAGTACCTTTGAACGTAGAAAAAGGAATGTCCAAAAACTGTCAATTCAAGAAAACAAGTTGAAATCTAAGGAGCCATCAAACAAAGAATCTGAGAATCTGGGAATTTTTTAAGGGCTTGGTCTAGAGCTAAATCAATAGGGAAACAAGACCACAATCCCATATGAGAGGACTGAGGTTCTAAAACATTTAAAGAATTTTGAGAAGCACACATCAGGTAGTCTTCTTAGATTTGTAGAAACTAAGGGATTCGATTAAAAAAAATTGGGAAAGAAACAAACATCGGAAAATGTATATATGTATTTTGTGATTAATTAATGATTCTAATCTGGTGCACTAATATGGGTATATCTGCATGGAGTGTTAGTACATATATTTGGGACGTTAGTATATGATTAACTTTTGTAAGGTTTTAGTGCATTGTATTTTGACTAAAAATACTTACACACACAGTTTAAAGTTTTATTAAGGTTCTATCATTTGAATGATTTTGGGCATTGTTACAAGAAGCCCTAAACCAACAGTCACAATGTGAAGGAGAACTCAGAACTGAGAGAGTAGTAAATCCTATTCCTAAGCATACTCAACAAACCACAGGTCGAAGGTACAAATATATTTCAAAGAGTCAGAAATTGCAATAAGAGAAGTTCACAAGTCCAAGCAAATTGTACCAATAGTTCAAAGTTTAATTCACATATTAAAGAAGGTTTGTGGATCCTATGATGGACTATTTGAATGAATTGAAAGACCTTTTAACTCATTCAGCTCAGGAGTTTTAAGATAGCAAAGAAGTGTCCCTAAAGAAAGAGAAGGATCATAGTTAGAGGACCTTTTGAAGCATCTACAACATACACTAACAAGAATTCAAAAAGAGCAGTAGTCAACCATTTTGACAAAATTCTTATCTTGACACCTTTTGAAGATAGGAAACCATGAAAATAATAACTTATCATTGGGAAGAAAATAAAGTCATCTAGAAAACAATTCTTTACAAGGAAGGATAAGTACCTTTGAAGGTAAAAAAAGGAATGTCCAAAATTTGTAAACTCAAGAAAACAAACTGAAATCTCAGGAGCCATCAAACAAAGAATTTGAGAATCTAGGAATTGTTTAAGGGCTTATTCTAGAGCTAAATCAATAGGGAAACAAGACCACAATACCATATAAGAGGACCAAGGTTCTAAAACATTGAAAGAATTTTGAGA
This sequence comes from Pinus taeda, assembly GCA_000404065.3. NCBI lineage: Eukaryota > Viridiplantae > Streptophyta > Pinopsida > Pinales > Pinaceae > Pinus > Pinus taeda. The sequence goes on along the minus strand of APFE031718015.1, from coordinate 22,439 downwards.
AGCACACATCAGGCAGTCTTCTTAGCTTTGTAGAAACTGAGAGCTTGGATTAAAAAAAATGGGAAAGAAACAAACATCGGAAAATGTATATATGTATTTTGTGATTAATTAATGATTCTAATCTGGTGCACTAATATGGGTATATCTGCATGGAGTGTTAGTACATATAGTTGGGACGTTAATATATGATTAACTTTTGTAAGGTTTTAGTGTATTGTATTTTAATTAAAAATACTTACACACACGGTTTAAAGTTTTATTAAGGTTCTATAATTTGAATGATTTTGGGCATTATTACAAGAAGCCCTAAACCAACATTCACAATGTGAAGGAGAACTCAGAACTGAGAGAGTAGTAAATCCTATTCCTAAGCATACTCAACAAACCACAGGTCGAAGGTACAAATATATTTCAAAGAGTCAGAAATTGCAATAAGAGAAGTTCACAAGTCCAAGAAAATTGTACCAATAGTTCAAAGTTTAATTCACATATTGAAGAAGGTTTGTGGATCCTATGATGGACTATTTGAATGAGTTGAAAGACCTTTTAACTCATTCAGCTCAGGAGTTTTAAGATAGAAAAGAAGTGTCCCTAAAGAAAGAGAAGGATTATAGTTAGAGGACCTTTTGAAGCATCTACAACATACACTAACAAGAATTCAAAAAGAGCAGTAGTCAACCATCTTGAAAAAATTCTTATCTTGACACCTTTTGAAGATAGGAAACCATGAAAATAATAACTTATCATTGGGAAGAAAATAAATTCATCTAGAAAACAATTTTTTACAAGGAAGGATAAGTACCTTTGAAGGTAGATAAAGGAATGTCCAAAAGTTGTCAACTCAAGAAAACAAACTGAAATCTCAGGAGCCATCAAACAAAGAATTTGAGAATCTAGGAATTGTTTAAGGGCTTATTCTAGAGCTAAATCAATAGGGAAACAAGACCACAATACCATATAAGAGGACCAAGGTTCTAAAACATTGAAATAATTTTGAGAAGCACACATCAGGTAGTCTTCTTAGCTTTGTAGAAACTGAGAGATTGGATTAAAAAAAAATGGGAAAGCAACAAACATCCGAAAATGTATATATGTATTTTGTGATTAATTAATGATTCTAATATGGTGCACTAATATGGGTATATCTGCATGGAGTGTTAGTACATATAGTTGGGACGTTAATATATGATTAACTTTTGTAAGGTTTTAGTGTATTGTATTTTAATTAAAAATACTTACACACACGGTTTAAAGTTTTATTAAGGTTCTATCATTTGAATGATTTTGGGAATTATTACAAGAAGCCCTAAACCAACATTCACAATGTGAAGGAGAACTCAGAACTGAGAGAGTAGTAAATTCTATTCCTAAGCATACTCAACAAACCACAGGTCGAAGGTACAAAGATATTTCAAAGAGTCGGAAATTGCAATAAGAGAAGTTCACAAGTCCAAGAAAATTGTATCAATAGTTCAAAGTTTAAGTCACATATTGAAGAAGGTTTGTGGATCCTATGATGGACAATTTGAATGAATTGAAAGACCTTTTAACTCATTCAGCTCAGGAGTTTTAAGATAGAAAAGAAGTGTCCCTAAAGAAAGAGAAGGATCATAGTTAGAGGACCTTTTGAAGCATCTACAACATACACTAAGAAGAATTCAAAAAGAGCAATAGTCAACCATCTTGACAAAATTCTTATCTTGACACCTTTTGAAGATAGGAAACCATGAAAAACTTATCATTGGGAAGAAATTAAAGTCATCTAGAAAACAATTCTTTACAAGGAAGGATAAGTACCTTTGAAGGTAGAAAAATGAATGTCCAAAAGCTGTCAACTCAAGAAAACAAACTGAAATCTTAGGAGCCATCGAACAAATAATTTGAGTATCTAGGAATTGTTTGAGGGCTTATTCTAGAGCTAAATCAATAGGGAAACAAGACTAGAATACCATACAAGAGGACCAAGGTTCTAAAACATTGAAATAATTCTGAGAAGAACACATCAAGTAGTCTTCTTAGCATTGTAGAAACTGAGAGATTGGATTAAAAAATGTATGGGAAAGCAAAAAACGTCGGAAAATGTATATATGTATTTTTTGATTAATTAATGATTCTAATTTCGTGCACTAAGTTGGGTATATCTACATGGAGTGGTAGTACATATAGTTGGGACATTAATCTATGATTACCTTTTGTAAGGTTTGAGTATACTGTATTCTAATTTAAAATACTTAGACACATAGTTTAAAGTTCTATTAAGGTTCTATCATTCGAATGATTTTTGGCATTGTTACAAGAAGCCCTAAACCAACAGTCTCAATGTGAAGGAGAACTCAGAACTGAAATAGTATTAAATTCTATTCCTAATCATACTCAACAAACCACAGGTTGAAGGTATAGAGATATTTCAAAGTGTCGAAAAAGGAAATAAGAGAATTTCACAAGTCCAAGAAAATTGTATTAATAGTTCAAAGTTTAATTCACATCTTGAAGAATGTTTGTGGATCTTGTGATGGACTGTTTGAAGGAATTGAAAGACATTTGAACTCATTCAGCTCAGAAGTTTTAAGCTAGCAAAGAAGTGTCCCTAAAGAAAGATAAGGATCATAGTTAGAGGACCTGTTGAAGCATCTATAACATACACTAACAAGAATTTAAAAGGAGCAGTAGTTAGCCATCTTGACAAAATTCTTATCATGACACCTTTTGAAGATAAGAAACCATGAAAATAAAAACTTATCATTGGGAAGAAAATAAAGGCATCTAGAAAACAATTCTTTGCAAGGAAGGATAAGTACCTTTGAAGGTGGAAAAAGGAATGTCCAAAAACTGTCAATTCAAGAAAACAAGTTGAAATCAAAATTGTAATAGTAATCATTCTTTTTCTAGAATATAAATCAGCAGTTCATAATAGCAATCTACATGGCTTTGATTCTCCCTAGTTTTCAAACATCTCTTGACTATGTTGAATTAATGACTAATTGTGAATAAATTGACTGGACATTCAGCTTTCTAAATGCATTTTTGAAGTCCAAGGAACTTTCGAAATGAATTTTTGAAGTCCGATTTAAACTGCAACAAGGGCGTCACAGGGAAGAGTTTATACAAAACTTCTATCAAATGAAAATATGCTCAGGCTCAACAATAGATAATAGCAGTGTTGATTCTAAATAAGGTTCCCTACAACTAATCCTCAATTTGAATGAGAATTAAAAACCATCGTGAGGAGATTCAATTGTAAATGAATTGTCTATAAATGAAAATTTAACAACATCACTGGACGTAGGCTGAGGGATGAGGTGCAACCAAATATGAAAGGTAATGCACCATAGTGAGGAATGTAGAAATTCTATTGATAAAGAGAGAGAGGTCTACTACAAAATTTAGCCAACAATATTCCTTCCTTTGGCAGGAGTCAAAGAGGGTCAATCACTTAAGTTCTCCTAGCAATTGTTTCACACAAACTTGTAGTTAAAGGTTCTTTCTGCAACCTAGTAACAAAATTATGCTCTCTCCAAAAGTTGTTTAATGGATTCCCTGAGTGTATATTTTATCGAGTTTGGGGCTTGGGAGGCCCCACCATCCTCCATGCAACCTTCTAAGCTGCCTCCTGCCAAAAAGTTTGAAAGAAAGGTAGTATTTTGTGTGATTTGCTACTTGGTTGTCTACACGCTGCCATGTCAGTTTTGATGCTTGTCCAGTTTGGGTCACACTATTTTGGAAGAAAAACTAGTGACCTTGGTGGCATTTGGTGGTAGGTGAAATTTTTTGAGGCTTTCTGAGCATGGGCCACAGTGCTTTGGATGCAAAACCAATGACCTTGTTAGCAGTTGGTGGCAAGTGAAACTTAATATATTGACACTAAAGGGATTGAACTTACTAATTTTGGATATTTTTTAAAGTTCTAAGCTAGTTCATAGGTTTTTCATCTTCACTGGAAGCAAAACAAATGATTTTGGTGGCAACTAGTTGCAGGTGAAACTTAGGGAATTTAGATTGAGGGGGATGAATTCACTGATTTTGGCCCTTTTTTAAAGGTCTAATCTGTTGCATAGGTCTTGCATCTTCAATGTTTGAGTGACAAGGTACCCGATGGTGTCCTTAATGTCATGTAATGGTCGAAACATTAAAAATATGGTATAGGCAAGCTGACTCGGTGTTAAGACTACATTGTATTACTGAAGAATGGATATGATATATTTCCCACTCACCCACATTATTGGAGGGTATATGAGCAAAGGAAGATAATTATTAGCAAAAGGCTAAATTGTGGGAATGTGACTTTTTTCCTCCTTTTGTGGAAAATCTGCCTAATAAACCCTGTTAAAGTGCTTTATTTGGTTGGTTTTCTTCTCTATTTTGTAAGGGCACGAGTCAATGCTCTCTTTTGTGACAATTTTTTCACCATCAAGACTTTTGTTTTGATATGTTAGGGTTAGTTGGAAATTTTTGGGACATTTTAAAAAAAAAAAATTGAATGTAAAAGATACACAACATCCTAGAAACATTTCCAAGGTGGTTTCTAGTTTCCAGAAATGTGCTCTAGACCCACCAGAAACCAATTTCAGGGATGCATAGAATACAAGACTACTCAATTGAAAAGTGTTCCATTTTGCATCAAATATTTGGAATTATAACTTTGATTGATACATTGTTGAGCTATATAGGTGGAGCCTTATAAGTGCCAAGGACACATCAGATGTTTCACTGCATGATCAATGTAATAACTCTACTATAAATAAATGAAGAAACATACATGTACACACATTTGTGTTGTTGACATGTGAACACTTAAGAAAAATATCATTGTTATTGATTGGTTATAAACTCTCATAATTCTAAGTAATCTGACTTAAAATGAAAAACATTGGTACTATTTTAGAGAAACTTGTTGATTAAATATTTGGGAATAAATACCCTTGAGTGTTCATTGTGCAAAGAATTTAGATTTGAGTGGCTGTATCCTATGCACTGTTTTAGTCATTCTGGGTCTGAATCTGGTTGCATTATGTGATATGTGGAGGCACAAGGTGCCATAATGAGCATTATTTATGTTCTTCCTTTCATGGTAAACCCTTATTTCTAGGTAATTGGGACTTAAAATCACAGAATGTAGGCTAAGGGATGAGGTATAGAAAGATTCCCAAGGTAATGCACCGCAGGTGCCAGAGATAGATATATTCCTTAGCACGTTAGGGAAGAGGCCTGTAAATGTTGCTTGTCACAGCCTAATGAAATCTTGTAATAAGAGGTGAATTCACTTTAATGACTTAGCCAATACTAGCCAAGGCCCAATACTAGTCAATTATAGTGATGTTTTTGGTTTTAAATTTGAAATAAAATATGCAATAATATGACAAGTGGAATTTTAAATCCTCCTTACCAATTAGTTTTCTAGAATAGGTGCTACTCTGAAACATATTCATTACATGAAAACCCTTAGAAGGCTCGAGGAAAGCCATGGCCATGACCAGAATTCCTCTTTGATTGTGGATGTTGGTGCAATTTCTTAGTATAAATCAAGTCCATGAAATCAAGATTGAATTGTTTTGATGTTGAGACAAGAAAGCCCAGGAACTAAGGACAGCAGTCCCATATCTGTGCACGTTCTCTAAACTGAACAAAACAAAGGCAAGATCTAAGGAGGCAAAAACTTAAAGAAAAATGTGTAGAACCAAATATAGGTTAACATCCAATGGATAACACATTAGACCATGCAAAAGTGTTGACACATATGCCAGACATGTGTTTATGTATGCTAGAAGTGTTTACATTTTTACAAAGCAGTATACTATATTATGGAAAGTTCTTTCTTAACATAAAATGTTTCAGAATTAATGCTAAGTCGATGGTAGCATTAGTTCAGTTGAAGCTAAAATTGTTTCAATTATTTATATTTATCCTAATTTTGGCCTTGGTATGAGACTAAAAAAGAAGATTTCGCTGGTTGGTTAAAAAAAACGGTCGACGGTATATGAAGATTTCACTGGTTGGAAACCCTTTTCAGGCTCATCTGAGGTTAGTTACACATTGTTCCAAGGTCTACTACATGCAAATTTGAGGATTGTTGAGTAAGGATTCATTTGGACATTCTTTGGCACTATTCACTTGAGCATTGTGGCTATTTGAGCCTTGGCCCTAAGGGCTATTCTTTGGGTTATTTGAGAGACAAGGCCAACCTTTTTCTGAGATTATTTTACCCCTAGGATAGGAGGGTATTCAAATCACCTGAGGCATGAACCATGATTTGTTTTGTGTCTGAACTCATCTACATTCTTCACTGGAGTATTTTCCTCTATCTGAATGGCTAATGATTGACCTCTATGGAATTTTTTTAAGGCTTCTCGTACTTCTTTCTAAGGCCCATATCGGTACTTCTACGATAGATCGTTGTGACATAAATGTGGGATTTTGATCTCATAATACTCCTACATCTTTAAGACTGAGCATCACTTGAACCAAGACCAGAGTAAGACTCTCTCAAGTGTCATTTCAAGTCTTGATCGAGTATTATTTCATTGCAATGTTTTAGGACTATTCTAAAGTGTTTCTGAAAGATTATTCACACAAGATTATTCTAAAATATTATTAGCGATACAAGACCTCTGATGGACTTAGACATGGAAGTCAATGAATTCTTTCAAATCTTGGCAAAGCCCACCAGCTTCGCCTATCCAAGGAAAAGGCTTCGCAAGAAGATACTAATGAGGAGCAATAGCTAAAAATTGGCACACCTTCAATGGGTTTAGACTCATCCAACTTCCATATCAATTATGATCCCTATCTGCAGAAAGAGCATTGCATCGAAGGGACTAATCAGATTCTTCTATCTAAAATGCTAGATATCTTCCTATGAGAGAGCATGAATCTAAATTCATGTGAGAGCTTACAATCAGAACAACTAAGCAGAACTACCCCAAGTTCATCATCAGATATGTTTCAGGAGTTGAAAAGTGTGTCAGGCCTTGATAAGTTGGGAATTGTGTATCTTGTCAACTCTGAAAGGCCCCAATAGAGAGATGGCTCAGTTTTGGCATCAGACTAGATGCCCCCAACAAACATGGGAAATAATGTTGTCACACATATTTCCATTGTGAATTCAATGGATGCTGAGAGGAATTATTAAAAATATGGTTTTATTGATTATGATCTTCCTATGGTATATAAAAATGTAAGTGCAAACAATGTCAAGGAATCTATTTCAGGATGGGGTTTCCAGGTTTTAGCTACAAGAGAGCTGGTAGGCCTCACTAAAATAGACAACAATTATGAAGATGTCGAAATCACCCTTAACCAGTTTGGACACACTTCTAAACCAGATAGTGTGAATGTTGATGCTCATAGAAAACCTCCTATCTGAGGTAAACCATCAAATAAAAACTATAAGGAAAGGTTCATGCAAGATACCATAGAAGAACTCTAACCTTTCAGATTGGAATTCTCAAAAAATTTGCACCAATGTTGATGAAGATAACTAGTTGGGTTGCAATTACAAGGATCATACAGAACTACATTGGGAGGAAAATTTATAGAAAGGAAGCAAAATAGAGGGAATTATTACCAATATTCGTAATTTATTGTTGAGCAGAAACTGCAAGTCATGGAGGAGTGGATGGGTCAAAGTTTTGAATAGAATCCACAAGCTAGGGAGGAGTGGATGTGTGGGAGTATTGAAAACAATCCACAAATTAAGGAGGAGTGGAACAGTGGGAGTTTTGAACAAAAACCACAAATCAAGGAGTGGAGAGGTGGGAGTTTTCCTTTTACCTAGAAATCTAGTTCAATAAATCTTGATGAGGAAGTGATTGAGAAACCTAACCTGAATGATATTACATACTAGAATAATGATTTAGATACGAAAGACAACCCTAATTACTACAATATAGGAAGGCACTTGCCTTCTATTATAGGTTGTGCAAGATCCTTAAATTTAGTTGATCCACATGTGCCATCCTGGCCAAAGGATGATGAAGCAGTGACATTCATAGCAGTATTGCAGTACCAAGATCTGGCATTAGTAGAAGCTACTCTTAATGATGGTCTTTTGTTTTGTTTTTGTTTTTCTTTTTTCTTTTTTTTCTTTTTTTTGTTTGTAGGAACTTAGTGGGCCTTGCAAGCCTCGTAGTGTGTGAGAAAGAGTGAGCATATCATAGAATATTTGACTATTTCACTCCTTGCAAAGTATCTACACAACTTTTTAAAGTAATTTTTTTTATAAATCATACGTTTTTTAAGTAAAGTCTACTTATTTTAATAATTTAATGTGTTTCACGGATCCAAAAATAGAGAACAATTAAGTGGAACAGGAGCTTACTAATGGTGACATCACTGTCAAGTTCTGGAGCATCTTTCCAATTCCCTTGGAGCTGAGTAAGGTGCAGAGGATTCTCGGGATGGCTCTAGAAGCCACAATGTTGGCCTTATGAGCTTTTAAGTTTTTCATTTGGGTTTTCTGCTTGGTTTTTTTGATCTTTCTGTTTTATTATGATAAATAGCCTCTCAAACTCATCAAATTCCAATGCCATGCCTACAAATAGTAACAAAATGAAACACGGAGATCAACGCCTAAACATACAAGTGTGATGCAAAAAAAGCAGTGGATATTGAACTAGAGACCCGAGCTATGTGTATTTCTCGTTGTGTAGAAGAATGAAAATGAGGGAAAACATGGTGAAGTTAAAATTAAAACATACCTTGGCACCATCAATGGACTGAAGATCAGAGGGGGGTTTGATACTGGGTTTGCTACTAGTATAACCCTCTTTCACAACTCTCTAAAATCTCATTTTTGCTCCCACCTATGAAAAGTGAAGAAACACTACGTGTTCTAAACGTAAATGAGGATGGGTTTGGAGGGGTTTTGTAAAACAAAATTAACGCTTAATTTTTTAAAATATGCCAAAATTTTCCTTCCTAAATAATAATAAATATTCATTTAAATATATTATTATTTTTTCACTTTCGTACTAAGTTTAAATATTCATTTAAATGCATTATTTTATTTTCACTTTTAGCTTTATTTGAGAAACTAGCGCCCTCATGCATGTTTTTGGTGGGGTTTGAAAGCATTCATGGTATATTTGGTGTATTTATCATCAAAATTTTAATCTAACTTTAAGATTAGTATTTTTATGTAATAATTTGGTTGTTAAAGTTTATGGAGGTAGATATATTATATTTTTGGAATCTAGTTTTAAGATTAGCATTTTTATGTAATAATTTTGTTGTTAAAGTTTATAGAGGTAGATATATTATATTTTTGGAATTTGAATATTATTTTTTTGTTAGAGATAAGAAGGTAGATATATTGTATTTATGGAATTTGAATGTTATTAGAAGGAATCACATTTTTTGTATTGAAAACATTTAAGTGTAAGAAGGAAACATATGTTTTCAACTTGTTTGTATTGAAAATATTCAAGTATTCTTGCGTATTAGGTGGGTGCCAACAAAAGAGAGTATACAATAAGGATTTAATAATTAAAAACAAGTGTTAGTTTCTTCAAAATTATGTGAAAAATTTGGAAGGAGTAGGGTAGTACCCTTATTTAGGTTAAATATATTCAAATTGTTGTGTGAATGGGTTTGTAAGACCCTACGTTTTTATCTTGAGAAAATGGAGTCCTTTCAAAGTCACTCACATAGTTTAGGTTGTCATAAGAAAAGTAGGTGTTTTTCCTTAAGATGTAAACATTTCATTTTAAGCAGTGTGATAATGTGGTTTCAACGAGGCATTAAAACATGGAACAAGCATGCACACTTGGGATTCTAGTGTCATGTTCTACTTGAGGCATGGGTACACTTCCAAAAAGTCTCTAACAAGGATTGAAGAAGTGGAATAGTTAGAAGGGTTGGGGGGTTGTGGTCTCACTTAGAAGTGTAGACAAGCATGTTATGAACCATGAGAAGTTATGAAGCTAACTTAAGACATTTGACAAGTTGTGGGAAGGAAACTTGGAATTGGTACTAAGTGAACATTCCTTGATTGAAGTTGATACCCTCTCCTTGCACTACCACTTTTCAAGGCGAAGAAGAAATGTGAAATATATGTGAAACCCACTAAAGAAGTTGTCAAGGTTGTTGCAACATATATAGGTGGTTTTTCGCATTGCAAAAGGTGTTGGAACTTTGAAGGTGACCATTAGAGTAGATTTTGCATGGAGTGTTAAGGAGGTGCAAGGTTTTGATAAGGATTGAAGTACACAAATCTAAAAAATAGGCCATATTGGGTTAGGATATTACTATTTTTGGACATCCAAAGTTGAAGGTGCATTTTATGGAGGTGTAGTCTAAGTGCCTTAGGTGTGACCCACATCTTATGAGTATCTTGGACTTTTGTTGTGTGTTATTGGTATTAGTGAATTATGTTTGATGAGCACTGGCTAGAATGTGTTCCATGAAGGCAAATATCCCACACAAGTTTCAGATGGCTTGATCATTTTGTATTGTAAGGTCTCTTATGCCCTAGGTTTGAGGAGAAAATTATAACCATATTAGAGTGTGATGGGTTGTATCATGGACTTAGGTCCACTTGCATGGGTTGAGGTGTAAAGGTACCCCATGAGTTGAGGGAAATGATTCCAATTCTTATCTCTATAGAGTGTTTAGGATATAAGATTAGTGATTTTTTGTTGGGGGATGGAAGTGGGAGATAAGAAATAAGAGGCATTGAAATTTGTTGTAAATCAATCAAAAGAAAGGAAAAATGTCTCCTATTAGCAAAAATTTTCAAGTTTCCTCTTCAATAGGACTAAATTTTAGTTGGAGCTAGGGATTTTTCCTCTCAAAGGCATTGATTGGGTACTCTAGAATTCCAAGACCTAACATATCCAGAATAGTCCATTAGATAGATTTGTCAACGGCAAAGGTTGCAAAGACTAAGGTGCAAATATCCCCTTTTAATGTGGGTTTTAAACGTTCCTTTTGAGAATACTAAAAGCAAAGTCATGATCTTGAAAGGAGGTCCTTGATTTTACCAAAACCAAATGCCAATTCTTAATCCATGGTGTGATTCTTTATATTTGAGTTTGGCCTTCAATGCTGAGATCTATATTTGGGTCCAGTTATCACTATGTTGTTTCACTTATGTGTTGAGAAGGTTTTAAGGGCTATAGACGATAAGATGCTTATTTTCCAATACCCTTCCCTTGAAACCCTGTAAAGAGATGATGTGCCCCATTTTTTGTCATAATATTTCTACCACAATCTCTTCATATGAGGATGCCCTTGAAGGGAGGGTTTGTAAAGGAAGTGGGAAAAACAATCATGTTGAGTCAAAGGAGGGGCATAGATTGCAAGTGTCTCTAGAGGTGTTGAAAAAGGTTAAGGGGGATGGAGTTTACCTCCTATCGTAATGCCTTCTATTCCATCATTCGAGGTGCTAAAGGGAACTAAATTTAAGGTTCATAGGTGAAAGCTCACGAATATCTTAAAAATGAGAAGGTAGGTGTGATTTAGCGTAGGATTGATTCCATAGACTGTTGTATTATTCAAATTGGTTTAATATAATGAATATTGGGTTGTACATATTTGTACAATATTTTTGTTAAAACGTTGTCTATACTTGTGCATGTGTAATTTACTGCTATTTATTTTCGACTGTGCAAAGTAGCTTTTGTTGATATTCTTGGTTGGGTAACGTTAGAGATTCTAAGATTCTATCCTAGACCCAAGATCATGGAAATTCAAAATGGTATCATAGGGTGTCTGAGCTACTTTGGAAGATAGTGAATTAGAGTGTGTACAATGAAGTACTACTTTAGAGGGAGTTAGTCACATTGTAAGTGACAACCTCAAAATTGCAGACTAGTCTCCAGCATGAAGACAAGTTGGAGGGGTTGTCCAACTATATTCCATGGAAGGAAAGGATCAAGTTTGTCTTGTAGATAAACAAGATCTGGGAGTTCACCGAGAAAGCCATCAAGAAGCCAATTGATCTAAAGGAGCTGGAAGTGTCCAAGAAGAACAATCCACCTAAGATGTGGATGGTTCTTCAAAATTTGTTCCAGATTAAGAATGAGAAACAAGTACTGGTATTGGTGGATAAGTTGAAGTACACCAAGATGATACAGGGTGAAGGAGTGACTTCATATCTGACGAGATAGTCTAAGGTCAAAGATGAGTTTGCTGTCATCGGTATTAAGAAGAGGAAGGTCATTACGATTAGTTTCAACTCGACACAAATGTAAACCCACTTTGAACACACCAAGGGGGATCTGAAGGGAAGCATTTGGTGCTCTTGTGCATATGTGGTTAAACAAAAAGGCCCCCTTTCATTTGCATGAAGTGTTCCTGGTACAAATCCATGTTAGAGTCGAGACCCTGAAAAGATGAAGTCTAAGTACATTAAATGTATTGTCTATAAATAACCTCTCCAACAACCTAACACAAACATATAATGATGTCATTTACATTGGAGGTGTAAATTACTTGAATTGTGTTATAACTTTAATTGCTCCCCACAATATAGAGTCCAAAGCAACATGCCAAGATCTGTCAGGTGCTATGGTGTGCCAATGCATATCAATGAGTATTATGGAGTGTTAGGGAAACACAAGGGAGTGTTAGTTTCAAATGCATGGAAATGAATGAATAAGAGTGTGTGGTAGGGAGTGCTAGTGAGTTATAGGTGTGCTAAGGAGGGAGTGAAAAGGTATGTTAGGTAGTGCTAAGGAATCCTAGAGTGTGAGGGCGACATGGCAAGATTGTGCCAAATTCCAGAGTGTGGCAATGTGTGCAAGGGAGTATTAGGGAGTGTCCCCTTGGATTTCTTTGAGGTCAAGCGAGCCGAAGATTTTTTGTATGGTTGTTTGGATAGCCAAATTTTTTATTCCCCATGAAGTTAGTAAGGTTAAAAAAAACAAATAGGAGAGGCTTTTATTAATCACATAATTGATGAGGTGGTTAAACTGAACTATCCACCATGAAAGGGCACCACAATGAGAGCAATTATGGTTGAGAGCTATGGTTGAGAGCTATGAAAACACCAATTCCTTCCTACCTATTGTTATGGTTCGTTATGCGAACCCCTCCTTCCTTGTAAATAGTTAGCATGATAGTTACTCCAGCAAATCCCTCTCATTTCACATTTTTCCATAGTGTCAAAATCTAATTTTGAGAGGTTCAATGAGGAAATACCACATTGGAAATAGCAAATGGGAAAACTAGCATTTTCGGGGCTTTCCATAATAGTGGTAAGATGCCTTCGATTGAGAGGCTCAATGAAACTTGCATTGAGACATTGAACTTTCCCCATCCAACTATGATGGTCCGCAACCAAAATGCGAACCCATCCTTCCTTCCTTACTTCCTGATGTAGGGTTTCAACCTGTCAAGTGTTATATGGAAGGAGGTTGGAGGCTTGTCAGATCCATTAAGTGTGTCCTATTGATTTATGAGGGTTTCACCCCGTGTTAGGTGTGTATCTATGCAAGAGGAGGGTTTCAAACCCATTCAGTGTGCCTAATATGCCATATGATATTATTTCTTTCATAGTCTCCACATCAAAGACAATTTACATCATCGATAAGGATCTCCTTGACCCATGCATAAGAAACCCATACCATATATGTTAGGGATGGGTGTAGTCCTCCTATGTGTATGTGGATGTTGGTCTAACCTTTTGCGATAGGCAGAGATAGAGCTTGCCTGATATCTACGTTTTACTTGTCTTCCATTAAGGGACAACAATAAGCTGCTATGGCATAAAAGAAGGCATAAAAGAAGATAAGCACCAACAAGGGGTGCAAACAAGTTCATCCAACATATAGCATTAGCTAATTGGGATGATGTTATCACTACTAGTTGATTAGATTCAACCAAGAATTCCTTCCTGCTAGCTAAGGTTCGCAGTACACCTCTTCTCATCCTTACAACTATGATGAAAAGAATCCATCAGTGGGACAAGGTCATCTTATCTTAAATCAAATCCCTTATCATTTGGTATTTTTCAATAGCCAAAATCTATTTTCGATGTATCCGATGACCATTATTTTTCTTCATCGAGCATAAAAAAAGAAGATTCTTTTTATTTAGTTAGAATGGAATTTCCTAAAATTGATCTTTGGGGATATCCTATAATCAAAAAGAGAAATTCCAAATATATGTGATATAGACGACCTATTTAAGGTGTCCTTGATGAGATAAGTAAGTGTCATCCCATAGTAGAGCTGCTAGTAGTGTCCCAAGATGAGCCCTACTATATTATAGCAACTTTTCTCCTCATGAGATAAAAATATGTTGTTGTTGGGAATTACACATCCAACATGCATAAGTCATGTGCAATCAAGAGGTAGGTTATCTCGTTAGCACACCCACATCATTCCCAAGACCTACCTTTGTTTGTTTGAATGTGCAGAACCAACAGTCACAAAAGAAGGCTAAACAAATGGCATGTGTCCAATAAATTTGTATTTTATGGGTTCTTTTAAATGAGTAAATTTTAGGGATTTGGTCCAATAATAATATAGAAAAATATCATTTCAATCTTAAAAAACATAAAAATATAAAAATTATCATTTCTAGAACTTTTTGAAATTCGACTTGGTGGACATCCAACTTGCCATCGTTGACCTCAAGTTGGAGAGAGCGAGACTTTGTGTTGGGCACAATATTGTTTTTATAATGAATTGGTTGGGTTCCCAAGTCGCAAAAAAAGTAAGGTTATATGTGAGGGTCTTAGTTTCAATCAGTTTAGCCTATCACCAGTGATGAAATATGCTCTTAAAAGGTGTTTCTATGGTGTCAAGTCAATTTTGTTTAATTTCAGTGAGTCTTCAAATAAAAATTTGGTCATTGGCTAGTGTGTCTAGGGTTATTTCCACTCTCTCAAGAATTTCATATCCTGGTCACTTTCCCATCATGAAAATATCATTAATATCACTTTAGCCACATCATCATGGTCTCCATTCAAATCAGTGTCACCATTAGGTCATTACGGCTAAGGTCACAAAATCAGTCATTTCATGTATAAATCCGGCAAATGAGGAGTATCAATAGGTAAATTTGTTCAATAACAATTGATTTCAAATGTAATTTATGTTTTTATATGCAATCATGTTCCTAAGTTTATAAAGTTATAAGAAGAGGTCTTAAGGCTACAAAAATCCAAAAGAAAGTGAATTGGTGAGGTGGGCCATCCTACCTCATTAATCACATAGACACCAAAAGAAAATTATAAAATAACATGGAGGAGATCATTCACACTTATTTTCATTTTTCTACCATCCTAGCATTGAGCTCCCACCTCTCCTTTGAAAAAAAATTGTGATTCCATAGACCTCACTGGAAAAAATTGACTCTCATTGCACACAGAGAGCCTTCGATGTGCACCTACACAGCACGTTGTGCACAAGAAGCTTTTGCTGCGCACGGGGTAGAGTTGTCCAAAATTGTTGTTTGACCACCAAAATTCATTTTTCAAAGCTCCTCTTCATTCATTTCATCCTCCAAGCTCTATAGTAAGTAGGTTTAATCACTTTCATGCCCTCCTTTGCCTCATATGTCAGGAAAATGATCAAATACTTATTCTTCTAGGGCTTACATGATTTTCATGGTTTTGATCCTCAAATGATGATTTGTTGCCCTAAACCCTATATTCCTTGTCCCTGCACCTCTATTTGCATCTAATACACCATTTCCATCCATCACAAAGCCTTATCCCCTCATTTTCCATCATTTTCCTCTAAACCCTAATCTACCCTATCTCTTTCTAGGATAGGTCTATGGTTTGGCCTTTTCCACCCCCTCCCCTCACTCATTTCCCAAACTTCCTTTTTCCCCTACTCACTGACATCATCCCCTACTCTCCTAAATTTCCTTACAAATTTAGGCAACTCCTAAGTCTATCATACCACCTCATTCCCTCACAACAACAAATTTCACTGTTTTTGCTTGCCTTTCACCTAGGGTTTGAAATATGGAGCATGAATCATCACCATCATAGAAGAGGAAGTACAAAAAGGGGGTAAATATACTGAGGTTTGAGCCCTCTAATTGCAATGAAATCATCTCCTCCCCATTTGTCATGAAATGCTTTGAAGATGCCAATTGTTTATGGTTTTGTCAAAGAGTGCAGGAAGTAGGTTACCATGAGCATCTCGCAGGTATATTTTCCCTCACCTTGAAGGAAGGCAAGATCACTATTGCGGGGATTGATTTCATGTTTTCAGTGGATTCCATCTCTCAATCTACATGCATACCAAACCATGGTGAAAACTGGTGCAAAGGCATGAACCTAGACCTAGAAGAGTAAAAACCCTACTTGAAATCACAATACAAAAGAGATCACTCACATGTTTTCCAATTCAGATACTTGTTGGAGAGATATGCACCATTGATGAAGGTTGTCATGAATTTATTCACATGTGAGGGTATATTTTCTAGGCTATATCAATACCACATAAGTCTGCTCATGCACTTTAAAGCTGTCAAGTCTCTAAATTTGTCCAGCTACTTGTATAGGAGCCTAACCAAAATGTCTGAAAGGGTGAAATTGAAAGGAAAAGTGGATTATCCCAGCCTCTTTCACCATAGCTTGATAAAGGTTATAATACTCCATTAGTTGACAGAGAAGAACGTGATGTGGGATACCTTCATTGAGGCGGCCTTGAAAACACATATAACCACTTCACTAAGCCAACACCAAACCATGTCAGTACATCCCATGGAGGTGGGGTCATCAAGAAAACATGATGAGGTTTCCAAGGCACCTAGGCGTGAGGTTAAAAAGATATATCATAGAGGCAAAAGGCTTGTGTTTTCTCCTCAAATTGAGGAAGGGGCCAAGCCTACTACATCAATAGAAAAAGGATCACCATCACATCATGAGGCTTCTTTGCATGATGAGGAGCCCATTGATCATAAGTTTGACCTAGTTTATTTGGAGGCACATGATGAGCATAAAACCCTGCAACAAGTCATCAAAGACAAGGATTCTCAGATCATGGAGCTCAAGGACAATTTGGAAAGGGCCACATTCATCATTTCATTCCCTAAGCAAGAAAATAGTCAACTTGAGGCAAAACAGCTAATCATGGAGAAAGAGCAATTCAAAGCCAAGAAACAAGAGAAGAAATGAAAGGAAGTGGTGGACCATGAGGACACTAAGAAGAATTAAGGGCATGTGCCAAGGAAGAGACCAAGGGAAATGGGTCTTAGGAAGGCACTTCAGAGGGAAAGAGAACAAAAGCCACCAATGGAAGAATTGACCTTTGAAGATAAGATTTCCATGGAAATAAATGAGGACAAGGATATTTGTCTTGAAAAATTCAATTTCCACCTTGAGAATCTACTTGACAAGGCCAACAAGGATAAAAAGTTGCAAAATAAAATGGCCATCCATTATTACACAAGGAATCAGGTTGCCAAGGTCAAAATCAAGCAGTTGAAGGAAAAACTCAAGAAAACCCTAATCAGACAAGAGGAGAAGGGTAAGTTACATTTGTTTTCTGATGCATACATGATTGCATAATCAAGAAAACCCTAATCAGACAAGAGGAGAAGGGTAAGTTACATTTTTTTTCTGATGCACCCATGATTGCATAACATATCTCATTAGGCATCTCTGGACAAAGTTCGGGAGGATTTGGATAACAATTTGTGTTCTGGTGAAACTTGAAATTTTTTGGCAATTTTCTGTTTAGGAGCACAACAAGCTCACGTTGCGCTTCTTCCTCGAGGCTCAAAATGATGGAAAACCAGTATTTTTGGAAATATTATGACCCCCTCCCAAAACCCATTTTCCCACTTTGCTAGTCTGGGTCTCAATTTTTGAGAAATTTACAAAAATGAGGCTAAAAATCACCTTTGTGCCTCTCTTTTTCCATTTTGCTACACACCTGGGGACAACTTGGGAGAATGGCCATATCTCAACCAAAAAATGGGTCCTTTTGTGTGAAAAAATACTCTAACGACATCTACACTCTCCCATATTTCTAGAAAAGGTTTCATTTCTAGATTTGGACTTCAAAAAAGCACTCAATAATGGCCTCCAACAACTCGCTACACACCTAGAAATTTCTGAGATTTTTGTAAAACTTTCATTGTGTAATTTTTTATAATTCCTAGTTTGACTTTGGTAAAAGTAAAAAGGCTGAAGTAGATGAATGTGAGGGGTAAAATTGAATGTAAATAAGGGGTGGTTAGTCTTTGTAAGCTTTTTTGGTGTAAATTTGACATCATTTATGAGAGAGGTTGGAGTCAAAGTTAATTGTAGATGTTGTTTTGAACTTCCCTAGACATTAGGGTTTGGTTAGAACAACTCATGGAATAGTTCCTAGAGTGATGGATTTGACTCATGAGAGTGGAGAGATGTTTTTTTTTGTCTTTATGTATCATTTTCTCAGTGATAGAATGACTTGGATTTCAGAGGAGAGAACTATTGTAGCTTGTACTTAGACATTTTCTGGAAATCAAAGGACATAGTTTGCAGCTATTATCTAGGAATTCATGTGCAGTAAGTTTGTGATGTTTTTTTTCTCTGTTATAGCTTTATATGAAAGATATTCATCTTCTCTTTTCATTCATCAATTCTTCAATGGTTTTCCTTACAGATTATAAACATAATTCTTTGCATAAAGCTATGTTTTGATGGAAAAATCATTATGTGTTACTTTCTTTCTTGCTTAATGAATTCATGTTTCATGCTCATTAAGACCTTTTGCCTCTTCTAAACACTACACTACACCGAAAAACCCTAAGATCTATCACAAAAGTAATGCTACGTTGCTCCTTTATAACTTTTCTAATGTAACCCTTTGATCCTCTAACCTAGCTACCTAGCTTTTCTCCCTTATCCAGTAACGAAAGCCTAAATTTTCCAAAATCCACCTAAGCCTAGCTATCTAGCATAAAATCCTTTACATTCCATTCATCTCTTGCTTGTGATTTCATAGAGAGAGCCCTCTCTGGTTTGGTATGGCTAGCTACCAAACTAAAAGCTTGGTCTGTGGTTACCTCCGTCGATCTCCTCATCAGCCTGGGACATTGTGGAGGATAACAAATGGCATGACAACCAGGGAGTGCCAAGGTGTTCTAATGAATGTAAGGTTCCCAAGTCATGGAAAAATGTAATGCTAGTTGTGAAGTCATGACTACCAAGGTGTGTTAGAGAATGCTAGGGAATCCTAACATGTGCCTGATAGTATGAAGACATGTCAAACAAATTAAGATGTGCAAAGTGCTAAGGCATGCCAAGATATACAAGGGTGTGACAATGCATGCCAGGGATTGTCAAGGCAACAAAAGGGAGGATCAAGTTAAACTACAAGGAAATGAGCACATAGCAGGGTTAAAAATTCATCAATTTACATTTTCCATGAGGGGAATTCTAGGCACACGAACACTGGGTGCCAATAGTTGCCAAGTGCAAAGTGTCAATGCATTCTAAGTGCCAAATCTTCCTCCATTTCTTCTCATCTAGTTTCCAATAATTGATCTAAAATAAATTTAATATTAAACCATTCCAAAGCATACCAATTCATCTCAACGCATGCCAAACATGCTAAGACTTGCCAAGTGCCAACAGATGCCAAGGGCCACTGTGCGTCAGAGAGTGTGATGCATGCTATGAAGTGGCAGAGCATATCGAAGAGTGCTAATGTGTGCTAGAGAGTGCCAATGCATGCTGAGGAGTGTTAGGGAGTACTAGGAAAACACAAGGGAGCACTAGGTGAAAATGCATGGAAGTGAATGAATATGAGGGTGTGTTAGGGAGTGTCAATGAGTGCTAGTTGTCATGCCAAGAAGGGAGTGACAAGGTATTCTAAGCATGGGTATGGCATGCCAGGGAAAATTAAGGCATGTCAAGAAGTGCTAGAGTGTGCTAGGTAGTTTCGGGGTGTTATAACATGTGCCATATAGTGACAAAGCATGCCAGGTTCTAAGACATGCTAGGATGTGTAGGATGCGAGAGTATGCCAATATGCGTCAAGGAGTTTCAAGGCAACAAAAGGAATAACCAAGCTAAAATGTAGGGAGATGAACACATAAGAGGGTCAATAAGTCGGGACTTTATCTTTTTCAAAAGGGGCATGCTAGGGACTACAAGTCATGCCAACAGATGATAGGGGATTGTTATGCTATGCTAGGGCATGCCAACATGTGCTTGGGTGTCCTACTCATGGAAAGATTTTCTAGGTAAAAAGATGCTCGAGGACATGCGAGGTGTTGCAAGGAATGTTAGTGTATGGTTCCAAAGCATGTTAAGATGTGACATGAGTGTTGAGGAGTGTTAGGTATCTCTCATTAATAGAATTGATAGAGCTTGATTATGTATTAAATAATATAGTTCCTACACACACTAGTGGAACTTTATTTAAAGGAAATTTGCTAGATAATAAACCTAATAGAGATGAATCATGTGTTGAATCATAGGAAAACTATATTCTTATGACTTGATGGAAATGATACACACTAATTACTTCTTAACAAATTGACTAACTATAACCATTGTGAACTTGGACACATAATGAAAAAGACTCCACAACAATGGTCTTAAATCATTATCTTTTGAAGAAAAAAAATAGTAATAGGTACATAGCATCATCAAAAACTCATTGGAATGATCAATGATGATGAACATTTTTTTACCATCATCAAAAGTAACCAAAAAGAGCATTGGTGAGGGTCAATAAAATATCGTCACTAGAAGTGTCACCAAATAGAGAATTAGTGATGGGCCTTTAATGACACTCACCAAAAGGGTCACCAAAGAGAGAATTAGTGATGGTCCTTTAACGATACTCACCAAAAGTGTCATTGAAAATGGCTTTGGTGACAAACCTTAAAGGACCATCACTATATACACTTACAACAGTGTTTTTTAAAGACTGTCACCATATGTGACAATGGTGATGAACCTTAAAGGTCCATCATGGGCATGAAGCGTCATCAAAAAATCATTGGAATGATCAATGATAACGAACATTTTTTGGCCGTCACCAAAAGTAACCAAAAAGAGCATTGGTGAGGGTCAGTAAAAGATCGTCACTAGAAGTGTCACCAAAAAGAGAATTAGTGATGGGCCTTTAACGATCCTCACCAAAAGTATCACCAAAGAGAGAAATAGTGATGGGTCTTTAATGACCCTCACCAAAAGTATCATTCAAAATGGCTTTGGTGACAAACCTTAAAGGACCATCACTATATACATTTACAACAATGCATTTTTAAATACTGTCACCATATGCAACATTGGTGACGGACCTTAAAGTTTTTTCACAGGCATGACCCTCACCAATAACATTTTTTCTTGTAGTGATAGTACATTCAAATGTGCTAATGTAGGCATACCATTCGACTCAAAAGCACAATCTCTTACCCATTTATGAACTCTCTTCTTTGTACATGTAGCCAATTTTACTAACCAAGATTTTGCATGCACTTCTTTATTAAAACACACTTATCCACCAAGTCAGGATTGACATAACTATAATTAGATCCAGGGTCAATCAAAATAGAAACAAATTGATCAAAAATCTTACCATCCATCTCAATTATAGATGTCTAGTTATTTTCTTACCAGTTATCGAGTGGTACATAGATACAAGGAATTGTCTGCCCAATATCCCCAACATTTTACGCCTCATGTTCACTATAGATATGAAGTCTACCACCATGATTCTGTGGATAATATATCTTAAGATGTTCCTTGCCACATGACGAACACTCCAACCATCCTATACCATCACCTTTATTCTGGTGTTGTGACCCATGTTCTTATTTAGCTATGTTGAACTTCTTGTATGGCGCAACATTCTCTTTCTCTTCTACATTTTGAGACCTTTTTCTTTTCAAATGCCATTTACCTTTACCTTTATCTTTCCCTTTCAATCCTTGCTGACATTTTGTCTTACGCTTTGACTATTCATAGCAATGTTTCAATTTCCCAATAACTTCCTCAAGTGACCGAGGCTCATCATACTCAATTTGATCTCTAAATGATAATGGAAGTCCACTGAAAAATATATGAGCTCTGGCCTTTCCATCCTTAATATATTGTACATAACTCAATAACTCCAAGAACTTGGTCATATACTCCTCGTCTATCATTGATCTCATCTTTAGCTCATAAACTCCTTGGATTTTCTATCATAGTACCTTTTTGACAAGTATTTCTTCCTGAAGAGTCTCTTGAATTCATCCCAACTCAAGTCTTATGTCCTGATGTCTCTGACCCATTTTACATCTTCCCACTAAATGTTTGATTTCCTTTTGAGGCTGAAGATAGCTATTATGGCCTTCATATTCTATGTGTACTCATGCAGTTCAAAGAACTTCTTTATCCCAAGTAACCAAGCCTCTGCATCCTACGACTTCTTGAAATCCCCATCAAAAGTAGGTGTATTAGATTTCTTAAACTCTTCTATAATATATCCCCTGTCACTTCTCATGTAATGG
Source organism: Pinus taeda (assembly GCA_000404065.3). Classification (NCBI taxonomy): domain Eukaryota; kingdom Viridiplantae; phylum Streptophyta; class Pinopsida; order Pinales; family Pinaceae; genus Pinus; species Pinus taeda. Next base: position 41 of record APFE031718015.1, on the reverse strand, counting down.
TGATAATAGTGACGATCATAGTTCCTGTCAGAACTAGAACT